>JAXGGA010010417.1:0-46938 GCA_038373865.1 Uloborus plumipes | reverse complement strand
GTTTTTTTTTCTTATAGTAGTTTTGAAAATATTAACAAGTGTTTCTATGGTCACATTCTTCCCAAACATACTTTTATGACGAAAATTGCAGTAGATGAAGTGAGGGGGGGAGGGTAATTTTACTTATTCACCTGAATAAGTAAAACAAGTGAGAAAACTTTTTGAAACAAACATACCCCCGAATTCGAGCAAGAGTCAAGAAAATCTCATTCCTGTACACACTTTAGTACTTGGTCATACGGTATTCCAGTACGGTTCATATTCATTCTTAACAGTAAAAATTAAGAACTTTTTAAGAACTCCCAAAACTGTTAACGACACAAAAAACATAATTTTTTGGTACAAATCATTTAATACATTTCTAGGGGCAAAGCACTTTACATAGTTTGGTTTTATGTATACTCACAAATTCCAATATAAGAGAATAAAATATTTGAAATAAATTATAATAAAACATTACTTAAAAAACCTAAATCTGAAAGTAGTAATTATTCTTTTAAATCCAATAATAGCTATTACCTATCAAAAACAAAAACCAATAAACAGTGAATTTTTGATAGTATTGTTTTAAATTAATATGTCCAAAATCAGTCATATTTTATTATTACATACAAAATTCATTATATTTTTGGCTTTTTTGATGCCATGGGTCACACTTAATTTCAGCGTTTGGCTGTAATTCTGCAATCTTTCAACAGCTGCTTTTAGATAACAATATTTCTTACTATCGTTTGGCTGTAATTCTGCAATCTTTCAACAGCTGCTTTTAGATAACAATATTTCTTACTATTTCTTTAGTAGTACACAATATAAAGCATATTACATAAAACTACAAACACATTTTTTACACTAATGTATTTTTACTTGATTGCATTGCTCGGAATAAGTGTAACGCATAATCATAAGGTAAAATGTATCTGCGAATAAGTGTTAAAAAAAGTTTCCTCGCTAGAAATTTGAATATGGTTTTCGTCGCAAAAACTTAAAACAATTGACGCTGACACCCGTGGAAGGTAATTGGATTGCCCTCTGACGAATCCTATCTCTACGGTGAATTAATAGACTTAAACTAATTGATAACAGAAGGGAAAACACCCCGCAATGAAACGAAAGTATAGCTACAATAGAATTTTTATGGGTGAAATGCTAAAAACAGAGCTATTTGACGTCACAGCTTTCGTTTTCAAAGCACGTTTTTTTTTCGCGTGGGCTTTTTGAAAATTCATTAATAATCGATTGTGTTTTAAAAATTCGCGATGGGGAATTTTTGTTTTTTGTAAGTGTCTTAACAATATCTAGTAGGAATATTTTAATAAGTTTAAACTTTGCTGTTGTTATTAAATAGCAACCAGCTATCGCCTTTCATACTAACAAAACTGAAAAACCCATAAATGTTACTTTGAAAAGGCTAGAAAGTCTGCCTTAGCATTTTGCAAAAATATTACTGTCCATTAATGTTTGATTCCTTTGCTTAAATTCATTCGATTTATAAATTTCTTTTGCTGCAGTCATAGGTGGCTCGTACAGAGGGGTGGGGGGGGGGGGGGGGGGCTCTTTACTTTTTGGAGTAAAAAATAAATTAATGGTAGCAGGGCGAGGACTACTGATGGTCTTTGAAAAAGGTGAGAAAGGTGATAAATTTCAAAACAAAGGTGACTAAAAGGTGACAAAAAAGTAACTAAAAGGTGATCAAAAGTAATTTGTAAAGAAATCAAAAAACAGAAAACGATTATCATTTTTTCTGACTTTTACCCAAATAGCCCACATAGTATTTTTAAAGACTTAAATTCTAAACCTGATAGGGCTGGAGGCACCAAAATAAATCATTTTAGGACATATTTCCAAAAAACTTTCTGGGTAAACTCTATGTAATGATCAGGGGTGATTCTGAGTTCATAAAAAAATACATAAAAGTTTTAAAGAGAAAATGTGTTGGGGGGGGGGGGGTTAAACCAAGGCCCATTTTTTTTAGCTCACCTAATTTTATGACTATACATATATAATAATTAATTTCCTTTCCTAAACTATTACATTTCATGTATTCGAATAATTTCAATTAGTTTTACTGCAAATATTGCACATGCATTTGATTAACATTTTAACAGGAGTAATAAAGTTACATTTGAGCTGGTGCTGAACAAATTATCTTCAAAAAAATATTTCAAAGAGAAATTTTAAAAAATTTCATTTGTTTGCCTTTCAACAAGAAATAGCAGGCATGAAAATTGCGAAGTATGAATCTTACAGCGGAAGCAAAGAAATGCCAATTTCAAAATTAAAGCATTAAAAGTATGAAAGTTTTGTAATTTTACTTATTCACCTGAATAAGTAAAACAAGTGAGAAAACTTTTTGAAACAAACATACCCCCGAATTCGAGCAAGAGTCAAGAAAATCTCATTCCTGTACACACTTTAGTACTTGGTCATACGGTATTCCAGTACGGTTCATATTCATTCTTAACAGTAAAAATTAAGAACTTTTTAAGAACTCCCAAAACTGTTAACGACACAAAAAACATAATTTTTTGGTACAAATCATTTAATACATTTCTAGGGGCAAAGCACTTTACATAGTTTGGTTTTATGTATACTCACAAATTCCAATATAAGAGAATAAAATATTTGAAATAAATTATAATAAAACATTACTTAAAAAACCTAAATCTGAAAGTAGTAATTATTCTTTTAAATCCAATAATAGCTATTACCTATCAAAAACAAAAACCAATAAACAGTGAATTTTTGATAGTATTGTTTTAAATTAATATGTCCAAAATCAGTCATATTTTATTATTACATACAAAATTCATTATATTTTTGGCTTTTTTGATGCCATGGGTCACACTTAATTTCAGCGTTTGGCTGTAATTCTGCAATCTTTCAACAGCTGCTTTTAGATAACAATATTTCTTACTATTTCTTTAGTAGTACACAATATAAAGCATATTACATAAAACTACAAACACATTTTTTACACTAATGTATTTTTACTTGATTGCATTGCTCGGAATAAGTGTAACGCATAATCATAAGGTAAAATGTATCTGCGAATAAGTGTTAAAAAAAGTTTCCTCGCTAGAAATTTGAATATGGTTTTCGTCGCAAAAACTTAAAACAATTGACGCTGACACCCGTGGAAGGTAATTGGATTGCCCTCTGACGAATCCTATCTCTACGGTGAATTAATAGACTTAAACTAATTGATAACAGAAGGGAAAACACCCCGCAATGAAACGAAAGTATAGCTACAATAGAATTTTTATGGGTGAAATGCTAAAAACAGAGCTATTTGACGTCACAGCTTTCGTTTTCAAAGCACGTTTTTTTTTCGCGTGGGCTTTTTGAAAATTCATTAATAATCGATTGTGTTTTAAAAATTCGCGATGGGGAATTTTTTTTTGTAAGTGTCTTAACAATATCTAGTAGGAATATTTTAATAAGTTTAAACTTTGCTGTTGTTATTAAATAGCAACCAGCTATCGCCTTTCATACTAACAAAACTGAAAAACCCATAAATGTTACTTTGAAAAGGCTAGAAAGTCTGCCTTAGCATTTTGCAAAAATATTACTGTCCATTAATGTTTGATTCCTTTGCTTAAATTCATTCGATTTATAAATTTCTTTTGCTGCAGTCATAGGTGGCTCGTACAGAGGGGTGGGGGGGGGGGGGCTCTTTACTTTTTGGAGTAAAAAATAAATTAATGGTAGCAGGGCGAGGACTACTGATGGTCTTTGAAAAAGGTGAGAAAGGTGATAAATTTCAAAACAAAGGTGACTAAAAGGTGACAAAAAAGTAACTAAAAGGTGATCAAAAGTAATTTGTAAAGAAATCAAAAAACAGAAAACGATTATCATTTTTTCTGACTTTTACCCAAATAGCCCACATAGTATTTTTAAAGACTTAAATTCTAAACCTGATAGGGCTGGAGGCACCAAAATAAATCATTTTAGGACATATTTCCAAAAAACTTTCTGGGTAAACTCTATGTAATGATCAGGGGTGATTCTGAGTTCATAAAAAAATACATAAAAGTTTTAAAGAGAAAATGTGTTGGGGGGGGGGGGGGGGGGTTAAACCAAGGCCCATTTTTTTTAGCTCACCTAATTTTATGACTATACATATATAATAATTAATTTCCTTTCCTAAACTATTACATTTCATGTATTCGAATAATTTCAATTAGTTTTACTGCAAATATTGCACATGCATTTGATTAACATTTTAACAGGAGTAATAAAGTTACATTTGAGCTGGTGCTGAACAAATTATCTCCAAAAAAATATTTCAAAGAGAAATTTTAAAAAATTTCATTTGTTTGCCTTTCAACAAGAAATAGCAGGCATGAAAATTGCGAAGTATGAATCTTACAGCGGAAGCAAAGAAATGCCAATTTCAAAATTAAAGCATTAAAAGTATGAAAGTGGCATATAAAAGAATTCAAATATACTTACTTCAGATTTACAATTAAAAGCTCTACAATAAACATTATTTTTACTATCCACATAATTGAAGCAAAATAAAATTTTATCAAATCTTCAAATTTAAACTTAGACATTTTGATTGTCATAAAAGAGGCAGAATTTCGCTCGAAAATTTTAAATTTATCATTTTTAAATTTTAATATGTTGCATTTATTTGTCTCCTAAGGGTAATAAGCATAAAAAATGAGAAAAATTCGATTCTCATATCAGATGCAAATCGATCGCATTTTTTTAAATGAAGGCATCAAAATAAAAAATAAAAAAATGCAAATAAAATAATTTATTAAAGCAAAAAAACAATTAGAATGGCAGCTTAACATTTCTATTCAATGAATATTATTAATAATGATCGGTATAATCATCGAAAATTCCAAAAAGCTAAAAAATCCGGAGGTGAGAAGATAAAAGCATAATTAAAAATATTATACCTCTGGTATTTTCAAACATGAAAATACCAGAATCGATCGTGAAAATATCGGAAATCCGGTAAAATACCAGAACACAATCACCCCTAGATATGTTCAAAGATTTTTCTTTAAAATCAATTATATTAACACCTGAAATTATGAAGTGAAGATAATGACGATTATTCAATGAACATATTTTATTCTTTTCATCTTTTAATTTTTAGCTAATTGCAAAATCATCGGCATTCTTTTTCTTGTTTCTCTGTAAATATAAAGCATAAATGTTCACTAAAAAGTATTAACAATAGAGAATAAGTGAAAGTCCCATCTCTATGCAAATCATCAACCGAATTTCGTTTCAAGAACAAAAAGAAATGCCAAGTATCCTTGGAACAGGTGAACCTGTTTTTTGTTTCTTTTCGCAATTTTTAAACGGGGGCTTCTAAAGGCTTTGGTTTGTGAATGAGCTATCGTTGAAACACTATTTTTTAATGGTTGAATGAGATTTTTGCTTTTTTTCCCCTTCAAAATTCTATTTATTTTCATGTTAGGAAAAGAATATTCATACTGCTCAAAAATTTTATTTATCAAAACTAGACTTTTCTAAAACACATTTCAAGAAAGGTTTAAAAAGGTGACAAAAAGTGACCAAAATTTCAAAAGGTGACTAAAGGTGAGAAAGGTGACTGAGTCCTCGCCCTGTGGTAGATAAAAAAAACGATTTTCAATGGGTGGATTGTTTTATTTCATGAAAATAAAAGCTGAATATTCCGAGAAAATAGACTTTTTTTATCTTCATATATATAAAATACAAACTCCAAAATAAGTGTGTCCAGGGTGAACTCGGAAACTACCCGACCGATTTCGTTCCAATATTTACGGCAGGTGCAGGTTAGCTCAGGGAAGGTTGTTAGACCAGGTCGAAAAAATTTTGATAAATTGTTCTTCATTAAAAATCTAAATTTTGACCAGAAAAAGGCTCTATCGAGAAAAATAATTATCGTATCGTCTTGATCTCATTAGAAAGATTACGAAAAATCCTGCTATAAGAATATTTTTTAATTACGGTGCCGCAAACGTTAATGTTGAAAAATCACATGGAAACTACTTATGCCCACTTAAAAGTTTGTGAAAAATCAAATTTTAATTGCTGTTGCCATTTTGTTGAAATATGGATAGACTTCGACGTTTCATTACGAAGTGAACTTAGACAAGGCTTAACTCATTTTTGCACTTTTCTGGATTAGGCTTAAATGTTTTGGAGGGGAAAACATTACTCCTTCTACAAAAGTTTTTTTTATTTGCAGCACAAGCGCAGGCCTTGCGGGTATTGCTAGCATTTTATAAAAATGGAACCCTTAATTGGTAAGGGGAAGGCTGGTGGCCATTCTTCTACATTTTTGAGGCTATATTCTACATTTCTAAGAAGCCTTTTTAATCAGCAATGTTAAAATCCAATAATATAGCTAGATGTTGCAATAAAAAAAAAAAGCTTCAGAAGCACTGCCCCTTAACATTTCACATTTGTTTGATTATCCACTTTTTCGGTGCACCAGCGGCCTATAACTTCAATAAAGATAAAACAGTCAAAGTTACCAACTTCAGGGGTAATTGTGAGTTCATAAAAAAATACCTGAAATTTTTAAAGAGAAAATGTATACATGTGTGTGGTGTGGGGGGGGGGGGGGGAGAACTAAGGCCCCTCTTACTTAAGCACACCTAGTTTTATAGTTATACGTATAAAATAATTAATTTCCTTTCATAAACTAACACATTTCATATAATCGAATAGTTTCACACACAAATAGTTTTTTTCAAAATATCGTGCATGGATTTAATTAAATTGTAAATGAGCAATAAAGTTACTTTTGAGCTGGTGTTGAACAAATAATCTCCAAAAAATATTTTAAGGAGAAAGCAAAAGTCTAACAGAATTACTATCTATTCCGCGAATCTTAACATTTTTATTCGATGAACATTATTGATAATTATTGGTATAATCATCGAAAATTCGGAAAAGCAAAAAAAAATTCCGGAGGTAGGACGATAAAAGAATAATTAAAGATATTTTATTTCCGGTATTTTGAAACATGAAAATACCAGAGTCAATCATGAAAATACCGGAAATCCAGTAAAATACCAGAACACAATCACCCCTGCAACTTTTTTGTCAACGGGCCACTTCACAGTATTTTGTCCAAAAAGTGTCCGCAACAAAACTTATTGGGTATAATTGTTTGCAATAAATATCTGAAGTTAAATATTTAAATTATGAGAATATGTTGATTGTTTTGAATTTGTTTGGATATTTATAGAGATATTCAGTATTTAATCTGAAAATTGGTAAAAGTCATGTTGCGGACTCTACAGCTAAAAATTCCATAAAATCTTCCATATATGACAAATGAATCATTATACAAGCAATTTTTTACTTGAAATGGGAAAATAGAAAGAGTATGTAGTCACTTACATACTTTTTGAGTTTCAAATATAAATTTTTGTTTGTGTTTGGAATTCAGAAATATGTACCTGTAGAGTCCAGCACAAAAAAACATGAAAAAGTTTTGTTTTAGTGGCTCTTAATAAACACAGCTCAATAAATATTTTTATTTTCTAATTTTATACACCATTCAACATAATTATGCAAAAAAATTGCATATAAATCTTTAAAAAATCATATGAGTGGCAGTTTAAAAAGTGTGCTGGACTCTACAAAAACGTGCTGGACTCTACACTTAACTTTAGCTATTTATTTATTTGAATGTTTGTGTGTTTTTACTTTCTTTTTGCTTTTATTTATCATTATAGTTTTTTTTTGGGGGGGGGGGGGGCAGAATGTCAAGCAGAGATATAACTAATGTGAGGGCATTCTGCAAACTAGGAAAATGTACCACTTTAGAATTCATGTGCAAAAAGTGATATGCAGTGTTAACTCCGCATATGCTGACTCGAAACAAGTAGATAATGTCTTTATTAAATAAGGAGCTGAATCAAGATAAAATCACTTTATCACACCACAAGCAGTCTCTTCAAAAAGGTGAATGGCTTGCTGTCCTATTTAATGACCAATGGTGGGCAGGAGAAATAACTAATGAATATTTAAAGAAATCTATTAAAGTTAAATTTGTGTTTCAGCCAGTAGGTAGCAACAAATTCAAACAAAAAAAGAAAAGGAAACAGTTCCTGTCACAGGATACTTTATGAAACTTCCAGGAGTTCCAGCACCCATCTGGTAGATTTTTTGCTCACAGTAAAGAAATAGCAGACAGTATTTCTTCCTTTATTGAAAGACTTCAATTTTTTTTCCTTGTAAAAAGATTATTTCTAAATCTTTAATAACTTGTTTTTTCTTGTAAAACAAATGTAAATCTAAAGATCTTTCATTATTTTTTCCTAGTAAAACCAATTTAAATCAAAAGTGTTATGGCAAAAGTCAATTGGTACATTTTGTAGAGTCTGCAACGCAAGGCATTTTACTGTGTATGTGAAGTTTTTTTTCTCTATTTTTTCAATTTTTCATTTTAAAAATTAAATTTTTGTACTCCAAGCAACTTTATTGTGTCAGTGTTTAAAAAAAACCAGCATTGATAATATGGGATAAATAGATTCAGAGGGATTAGCACTTAATCTTGATCATTTTTTTTTTTTTTTGTACTTTTGTGTGTAGAGTCCGCAACACAACACTTTTTTTTGCCATAACTAATTAATTTATAGATGAATTAGCACTTCCTTTTATTTTGAGTTTGTGTGTTGGTAGTACTTCTACACTAGCAAAAAAAGAATTAACTTTTTGATCTTTATGTTCCAAATATTTATGTTTGAACTTTATGAAATGTAGAGTCCGCAACATCCAAATACTGTGAAATGGCCCCAACTTAAAAAACAGGAGAAATTTATCTGGTGGTACAGGCTAAAAATTGAACATGAAAGCAGGAAAGTTGGCAAGTCTTTTTTTTGCATCTATAACCCATGGAGTTTTATAGTATTTTATCATGAAAAGGAACCAACAGCACAATGCATCAGGTCTGTCATAAACATTGGAGATAAGTTTTAAGGGCAAGATGCCATGAGAAATGTAAAATAGTTCCTGTAGTTGCTTTACATCACTCTGGTATCTATGCAACAGTAAAAGATCTAGGACATTACATTAAGGTGTAAATCTGATTTTAGCTCTGATAGCACACAATTGATTTAAGCAACATCAAATATTTCAAGAATTTAGATCAAGCCGCATAACTGTTTGTTCAGCAAACGCCAGAGGCATGGATTTGATTTGAAATGGGAAAACTAGAGTAAGAAAGCATTAAGTCATCATTGTTAAATAAGGAAAAACATAAAACTTATGAAAATTGCCGGAAATGTTCCCACAAAAGTACTAATTTAACCTTTATGTTTTTCACCCAAGGATAAATGTTGGGTTGAAACAGCATAAATTTTGAAAATTTTCATGCAATAGCAAACGCATACTAGTCATTACCACAAATTTGATATCAAATTGAACAACCATTTTTCTTTATAAGTCAACAACAAGCATTTCATACACCTGTCATTCTTTAATAAAATCTATTTTCGATTTATGTTACTTCATGTCATCTTAACTGGAATATGTACTGGCATTAATCATGTCCCTGCAATGATGGCACACAACTCGAAAATTACGCGTTTTGGATAAAGAACAGGTGTAAACTCATGATTCAATATTACACCGTAAGATGGGCAAGCAAACTAAAGTATCTTATGCATTTTCCTTAGTAGTGAAAACTTTAAACCCACTTGTCTGTATGATTTTTCTGAATTATGCCGCTATTGCTGCTGATGACGCAAATATTTATTTCAATAAAACGAAACTTTTTGCGATGTGAATTACAATATGCCAAATTTGACTTTCATAATAAAATAACCTTTTACATCGGCATTATCAGAGAAAAATTTTTTCCTTCGTACTTTAGTTTCAGAGAAATGTCTACGAATTTGATACACAAGTTAGGGTTGCAAATCTGTTACGTTAGCCACTACATGAATCAAAATACTCTTAAATTCGCAAACATTAATTTTCATTTTGTTTAACAATTCATTTTGGAAAACGCTACGATTTAGCACTGATAAATCTCATCTTCATGATTAAAATAATTTTAAATAATGATAAAAGGAATTAAATAACATACCAACCACGTTGGAAAATTCACGGCAGTCGAAAGTTGCAGAGTTGAGAGGTTTGAATTAAACAGCAAATATCGATATATATTTTTTTTTTTTTGAAGAACTACGCTTTTAGCATCAAACTCAATTTGGACAAATCGTAAAACTTTAATTAATGTATTATTCCTCATTTTCTATGATAAAAAATTTATTATCTTTTTTCTGCACTTTAACTTTTCTCTGTTGTCAAATTCTGATCAGTAAGCAATAAAACAAGTCTTTGGTTAAAGAGAGTACTTTAAGATTACTTTAAATAGATTTTTTATTTTCCTAAACTAGTCTTGGTACATTTTAATTCAAATTTCAAATAACAACAAAACAAAACAAATATGTGCGTGACAAAATTTTACAACTCAGCTCTTCTGTTGCACACAACACAAAAATTTTGTTATGCGGTGAGGGAAAAATTATTTTTTCCCCCATTAAAACGCATATTTATACAGATTATCACTACTAATAAAAACAAAAATACAACTATCATGTTTTCGTTGTATTGCGGCAGTTTTGTAAGGGATAGTAACATGTATGCTTTTCGAGAAAACATTATTCAAACATTCATTACTTTAAAACCATTTGTGTAATGTTGGAGGTTTTTAATCAACATAGAGCTTTTTCAGTCTCAAATTGATATCTGAAAAAGATTCTTTGATATCCTTTCAAAGTAACCGCATTTAAAAGTAAGTCAATTATGTTATGATTATTAGTTTCAACACATATGAATGTAATTAATTATTTTGCAAGTTGCATTAAAATTTTTTGCAGGAGTTTAATTCAAACTGCATATAAACTGAAGTATTTCTGTGCAATAATTAACTTGTTCAATACTTAGTTTTTACAATTCTATTACTGCTCTAAAAAATGACAACAAATCTTCATAATGTTTAAACTTTAAATTCTATAGTTGAAATTGCCAGTTGTGTTTATTGGTCACTGGGGTAATTCTTGCCGTTACTTTTCTTATCATTTCTGTATTAATATTTTACCTAAAATTGCTGCATTTCATTGATTTTAATTATCTGACTCTTCGAGTCTAATGAAGGGATACCAAAAAGAAAAAAAAAAAGAAAGATTATTGCATGGGCGCAGGCATCATCATATTTTTAATTCATCATAAACTTTTATTTCGAAAAATAGCAACAAAAACAATTTTTTGTCAAAAAAAAATGTTTTTTAAGCAATGCCAAGGGATGCACTTGCAACCCCCTGCTGGTGCCCGTAAAATCACGATAAAGATAAATTGCCTGATTATGTCGACCATCATTGATTGAGCAGTTGAAGTAAAATACATTAACATTCTAAAATGCAAAAAAATGTAATTGACAGATTTTAACAGTAGAGCATAACTATGCTGTATATGTAATGATGAGGATCTGTTCCTGGTTGGAAAAGTCATAAAATTAGAGGGCAGGGTAGGATGTGAAGTTCGTGGAAAGAGAAGCAGGAAACTTCGCTGGCCAAAGCAAGACAGAATTGAGACAGTTGATCTTTGCTATATGTTTTATGAACCTATTGGTTTGAGAAAGGTGTTGATCCATTCACAGCAGATATAGGAGCTATAAATATTGCATACAAACTGTACAAAAAATATTTTGGTCTCAGCTATATTAAATAGATATTTCTCGTGTTGAATAAATTTGTATTCAACCCTGAAATAACTAAGTACAGTATTTAATCAGCATGGATAATAAAATTAACAATCTAATTAGTTGAATAAATTGTTTTAATATGCATCAAAAATGGGTACTTATCTGTTAGCCGGGCGCAAGTGAAAATCCCCAAATAGTACAGAATTCTAATCCATCATATTTGTTTACAGTTGAACGTTTTCGACTTTTGTTCTGCTGACTGACTGATTGGTCATTCTTTTCGTTCGGGGATTTTTGTATATGCTTGCGCCCGGCTAAAGCATGAGTAACCTAAAAATGTATATATTTGCATGCAATATGTGAGTGACCAATGAATGGCCAGAAATTACCCTATCCTTGGGTTGAATCCCTTGTCACTAATTAACTATAATTTTTAAATTATTTGTGCAAACTATAAAATAAGTATTTTATTATATAGACATCCCATGTGCTTTCTCCATGACATAATTACTAGCTTGGATAGATGTTGATGCTTGTTAACCATTAATTGCTCCCATGCATTCAAGATCTTCTGTCTTAAGACAGATTCTATCTTGACCAGGGTTGCCAGATTTAAGAACTGTAACTACGGGACAGGCTATGGGGGGGAGGGGGTATTGAGAGATAAAGTCTAAAGTTTGAATTTTTACAACCTTGACTTTTAATATTAAATGTTTCTCACAAATATAAATGAAGAAAAAATACACAATGATCATATGAATAAAAACTTCATTTTTTACCATTGCATAGTTATTTTTCGTCATGAATATTAGTGGGAAAAGGTTTAACAGTAATTATTGTGAAAATTCAATTTAATCAGTATTTATTGAGTGCGAAGGGGGGGATTACACCAAATTTCAATGCAAATTATACCAAAAAAAAAAAGCAAAAGCCACACCCACTTATATGTAAATACATTAATTTCCCAAAACCAGGGGGGAGGCCATTAACCACCTGTTCTGACGTCCCAAATGACGGGCCTGTCTTGGCGTGAAAGATATAATAGTCGCTTCTACTGATGACAAATGTTTAGTATGTACTTTTTCAAAAACTAGACATACCAATGGGGAAATTTGAATGCAAAATAATTTTAATGAGTCATAAACAAAAATTTTGATTGCAATTGAGTAGACATAGAATTAAACCTTACTACTTGAACACACTATAAGAAGTTAACCTAAAACAAATAAAAAAATGAATATTAAATGTCTTTTGGGGGAAAACTGCAGTTTTGTCAATATTATAGCATGATAATTATTCTTACATAATGTTCGAAAATTCCATTTTTTTTTAATTCATATTTGCTACTTGATTTTACTGCTGAAATAATTCTTTCTAAGTTTTGATGGTCTTTAGGTTGCCATAAAGCTCACTGTAATTTATATTTCTGTCGCTCATTATAAAAATTATGCATCTTCATGTTTTAAAAACGCGTATTCGTTTGCTGAATGGAATAACATTTAGTTATATCTTTTAGTATAAGAACGGAGCAAAGCAAATTTCAAAATATTGAAATTGATTGATTCAAAAAATCTAGTGACTAATAGTAACTGAACACATATATTTCTTTCATAATTGAAAAATTGAGAAGGGCTTTTTATATTATAAAGCATAGTAAATCATTTACAAGGAGATACACCACTTTTACAACGAACGTTTGTTGAGCTGATTGTCGCAATAATTTCTGCTATAAATGTATAGAACACTAACATTACTTCAGAACAAGAAAATATTATAATTCAATCAATTTTCTTATCACTATTTCTCATTTTTTGTAATACTTCACTTTTTTTCTGAAAATAATGTTTCGTCTTGTAAAATGTTGCTTCTAGCCAGAATACGGGACTTTAACCGTCCCGTATCAAGGTTCCCTGGGACGCGGGACAATATTTCAAAAAACGGGACTGTCCCTTGAAATCCGGGATGTCTGGCAACCCTGATCTTGACGCAATCACCGAGATGCATAAACAGAACAAAATAAAAACAATCTCATTCATCTAAAAAGCTTTATTGTTTAAAATAAGGTTTTTAGAAAAACTTTTTTGGAAAATCCCCTTCTATTTGTGCTTTATTATAACACTTAAAACTATTCTCTTACTGTTAAAAATAAAACTAAGCACTCCCGC
The DNA here is from genome assembly GCA_038373865.1 of Uloborus plumipes. Classification (NCBI taxonomy): domain Eukaryota; kingdom Metazoa; phylum Arthropoda; class Arachnida; order Araneae; family Uloboridae; genus Uloborus; species Uloborus plumipes. Next base: position 33,099 of record JAXGGA010010417.1, on the reverse strand, counting down.
CCCCCACAATTAATTAAATAATAGTTGATTTTCTTGAACAGGTATGTGGGGAGCAGACAAATATTTTCTGTTTTGGAAACATGACTTAACTTGTACCCATGATTACTCCAGGCGACCCTAGATTTATTTAAAAATATTAAGAATTATGAAGTATTCGTGCTACACACATTAATCACCATGTAAGGAAGCAAGAGAGTGGCATAACTGAAGAAAATGTTTCCTTGGAATAAAATTCAGTTTGTGTGTTTGTGATAGTATTAAAATATATTTAAAGTTAAGCTTTTTGTTTTGGTTCTAGTTTTTGTTCTCTACACTTTCAGATATTTCCAAATATATCCATATTTTTCAAAGTGCTGAAATTTTTATTTATTAATTGTAGCAATTTTAAATTAAAAAATGTATCGAATGAAAAAATACAAATATTGATTATTTTATGTAACTTGCTTGTGAATAGAACTACTGTTTAAACCGGTTGGTTGATTAACGTCAGTCAATGAGTGCCTGTAATGTGTTTTCATTTATGATCGATTAACCGGTAGATCTATTGGAATGCACGGGGTTAGCCACCGGGTCTACCGGTGCAACCCATAGCACTATTCGAACACAAGCTTGGTGTACTGCGTTGCAAAGTGCTTCATAGAACATAAAAAAACTTAGTGGTAAGTAAGCAGAAAGTAGTGCCCAGAAAAAGTTTTGACACACAAACTTCAGATTTAAAAATTGCCAGCTTAAGTCTTAATTTGTTGAAACTGTGAATTGTAACTTCGGGATTCAGAGAAGGAGCACATTTAACTTATTTTAACCGTTTCTTTTTCTTTTTTCTTTTAATATAAGATATTGTTTACAATAGTTATTAAACTTACCTTCCCAACCTATTGCATAAACTAATGAGTAATGACACAGCATTTATTTTAAATTAATTTGTTATTAAAGTAATCTTTAAATATTTTTACTATGATGAAAATAATCCTTTCTTTTTGAACTAATAACAGTAAGCAATGCAAATTATATTCAACAACTATTTCATTTTGTTTGATAAAATTTTACAAATTTAACAATAAAAAATTTTGTATAGAAGTTTCTGTGGGTTTATTGGTTTGTGATCAAAATTCAATTACAGTAACCTCTCCAAACAGATACCTCTCAAATACAGAGTTTTTAATTCCCCGTCAAATAAAGCATAGTTTATTAAAAACCTCTCTTGTATGAACATTATACGGACATCATGTTGACAGTCATTTACATTATTATGTATCGTTTTTTGCGAACTAATTATTTAAGGAACAAGAAATTAAACATTTTAAAATTTGTGTTGCCTTTTAAAAAGTTTTATTTGTTTTAAAAATTAAGTAGGAATAAAGTCACTTTCATCTTATCCTTTTCCTTGATAGAAAATAGAACTAATATAAGTAACAAAATTAATAATTGAGAAAACGCACCTTATGCAAAAATCACCATCTTAAAAATCAAAACTTTTGCATCTAAGAATGAAAAGCAACCTTTAGTTTCCTTCAGTTCAGTTGTTTTTGCACAAAAATAATTGACTTTAAAAAAAATGCAAAAAGAGAACTTGATTTAAAAATGTATTTTATGAAGGTACTATTTATCCTTATGCCCAAAAGTATTATTTTATTAAACTGTAATGTTGTGGTAGTGCCTCTAAAATGTTTGTAAATTAGCCCTGAACCTCTGTTGATGTGACTGATGTTTAGTATTTTACAGTCATATTTTTAATGTATTTCATTTTCTATAGACAATTCATCACAATGCCTTCAGTGCAATACCAGCAAAACTCAGAAGAACTGCAAGAACATGGAGATTTGCCAAATCACATGAATAACGAGAGAACTCTCACTGATGCCCATTCATCAAAACTGTCTACATTTTCAACTTATGTCCATGCTCTGCGACCTTGGTCTTTCAGTGCATCACTAACTCCTGTTGCTATCGGAGCTGCACTCGCGTACAAAACAACGGAACAGTTCGACATTCCCATTTTCTTGATCACTTGCCTCACTGCTGTGTCGGTGCATGCTGCTGGGAATGTTGTGAATACTTACTTTGATTACATGAAAGGTATAGACAGCCGGCGGAGTGACGATCGAACATTGGTGGACAAGATCTTGACGCCAGATGAAATTGTGCATTTGGGAGTTATGTTATATACCTTGGGGTGCACCGGGTTCATTGGTACTGTTTGGCTGTCTAATGCCAAAATGGAACATCTTGCTCTTGTGTATTTCGGAGGATTATCAAGCTCATTCTTGTATACTGGTGGCATAGGATTGAAGTACATAGCGATGGGTGATGTATTGATCATTGTCACATTTGGTCCACTCAGTGTCCTCTTTTCATTCATGGCCCAAACTGGTTACATGGATTTTTATACCTTGTTTTATGCCATGCCTCTTGCACTTAACACAGAAGCTATATTGCATGGCAATAACACACGTGATATGGAAAGTGATCATAAAGCCGGCGTTGTAACACTTGCCATATTATTTGGGTATGCTGGCTCTCATATTTTGTATGCTCTTCTTTTATTCTCTCCATATATATTATTTACCATTCTTGGGCTACATTTCAGTTTGTGGTTCTTTCTGCCCCTCATTACCCTGCCTGCTGCATTTAGATTGGAAAAAATGTTCAGGGATCGAACTCTGCAAAAAGTACCAAAGGAAACGGCTAAGCTTAATTTATACTTCGGCTTATTTTATGTCATAGCATGTATAATGGCTGATAAAGGTGTATTTCCTTATATAGGTGTCAACTGATTGCAGTTTTCTTTGGAAATGAAAATCAATTATGTATTGGTTAATTATTTTCCTTTTTATCAAGAGTATTTGTTTTAAGCATGTCCTACAAAAAAATACTTTTTTCGATAGATTTAAATCTTATGTTTTTTTCCTTGTGATATCCTCAGAAGGTTCATACTAACTACCACACAATAAGTCTTTCATAATCAATTTTTGTAAATAAATACGTAAAAAAATTATACATTTCCCTTTTAAATATTCACCATCTTAAGATTTTTTTCCTCCCTTCCACCTATAACTAAACATAAAAATTAAAAACAAAAAGAACTACAAAAGAAACTTTTGCACTTGTAAAAATTTAATATTTTTGTCTGATATTCTAGTTAGTTCAGTTTGATTAAATATGTTATTATCAATACAACAACTTCCTTGATCGGCAAAATTTAGTGCTAATTACAATGTTATAGTTTTTTTTGTTTTTTTTTTCACATCCCAGCTTGATTAAAGTAAACTTGGACCTATATTTAAAGTTTAGAGGGAGGGGAAACATGACAGCTTTTGTATGTATTATTTTGAATAAAATATATAAAACATTGAATAATTATGGCTTATTTATCTTATTTTAGTAAGTTTTGTCTCATATGTGTTAATTAAAATGTTATTCAGCTGTAAATAGCCATTTGTATGATGGAAAATTGAACAAAAACATCCAAATCTACCCTATTTTTTTTTTATTATTTTTTACATTTATTTCCTTTATTCTGTGCATCTCTTCTCATAAATTATTCAAAATGTTATATTTATTACAATACAGTGTAGTAAATCTTTGTCAAACTCATTTATAATATCAACCATTAGTGTCAAGCTGCATTATTTTGTGTTGAGAAGCAAATAGCAGTCATAATCAAGTTGCATTAGTATTATTTTTAAAACAGTTCTGAATAAATAAGGTTGCACTCTTGATATACAGTCAAAATACTGAACCATTAGGACTCCCCTCGCCAATCTCTCTCTCCTCCTCCCCTTTCACATAACATTTAAATTATGCTGATATTTAACTGCAGGTACATTCAAAGCTTAAGACCTACAAAATAACTAATCTTTATTTTAATAAAAGTCTAAATTAAATTGCCAGTAAAAGTATAAAACACTTTTACTCCCACTTAAAGATAAGTCTCTCTGTTTTGTAAAATAGTTGAAGGCTTTCAAATGTAAATACTGAACTTGATGGTTTGGATCTCATTTTAACTTTTAATTTGTTTCCTCTCATAAAAGTTTTAAAATGTCTAACTTTTTCCCTTTTGCATGAAGATTAAAAAGCTATCAAAAAGTTTGCATATTTATTATTATTATTATTATTAATCCACGCATTTTTTACTAAAATGAACTTCTTTTATTCCATTGAAATCAATCTGCCTTAAAAAGTAAAATATTATTAAAGTTATTTTAGCAAAATAAAAAAGTCATGTGCTTAAAATGTCGCTACCTATTATCAAGTGTAGCAGCACTATCAAAAATGCTATCTTCCAATTATTGAGCCCAGATGTGTGTCAATACAAATGTTCTAATTTTTGTAGATTTTCTGATATTTTTATATTCTGTGACGATATTTAAAATGTGTTTAATTGTAAAAATGATAGATAAACTTACTCCAATTCATAGTTCTGTGTCTCATTTTGATTTAACTGCACGTTTAAACTGTCGAAACTCGTTATCACGTCACCCTTGTGACTGTCTACCCAACGACATCTAAACCAAAACAGTTTTATAATATACATTTAAGCTGTTTAACAAAAATAATTAATAAATTAATATTGATAAATTTCAATTAATGTATTTTAAACCATTAACAGACCGGGTTAAAATCATTCTTAAAAAATTTAATTTTGACATCTTGAATTTAAATTATGTTTTTTGCAATGACAAGGTGCAATGAACAGGTGTGTGTGTAAGGGCCTATGGAAGTCCTAGGTTGTGGAGCACCATTCACTCACCTGGTGGCAGGCAAGGATCCAGGGGGGGGGGTCATGACCCCCCCCCCCCTCCTTAACCAACCAAATATAGCAAAAAATTGCATTTTTGAGACTTATATTACAAAAAAATTACTAAAATCCCCAATTTTGCACAAAAATTGCACTAAGACCTCCCCCCTCCCCTAATCAGAAGCCGCATCCGCCCTTGCCTGGTGGCAAACTCTCGGGCCTGTAGAATAGGGTGGAGCGAAAAACAAAAATTTTGGAATTTTATTCTGTAATACCCGGCAAAAGCTGTGCATGCGTAAGTACAAAACACATGTAAAATATTATGAAGTTTGAACAACTCTTTTAGGGTACTACCAGGGCTTGAATTTCTCTAAAAATACGAAAAAATGTCAATTTTCAAAATGTTTTTGGAAAATATAAATAATCACCATTTTTGTTTTATAACTTTTAAAATGCTTCCTTTTAACACTCTTTTTATGCATCTTCAAAATTATTTACATTCTATTCAGTATTAAGTTCGTACATAAACCGTAAAGTTCCGTGAAATTGACCAAAAATTGACTTTTTTTAAATTTTTTGCACATAGCAATAATTCTTCTTTTGTAATCCAGATTCTATTTTTTTGCAATGAATGGGCAAAATGCAGTTTTTAGTTGTAAATGCAATTATATTTCGTTACATTAACAGCCCAGAACGCACCACACGGAGGTAGCTGCATTTCGGGTGTCATTCTGCCTTTCTCATCCACCCAGCCACGTTGTTTACATATTTTCAACACATTTATACGGATGCAATTTCTTTCTGATGTTAAACAGGTTTCTCCTTTTGAATCAAAGTTTGAAGTTTGACTTATGACTCAGTTTTGGCTTTTGATGATTGCGAGCCATAAAGTTTTTCATTTAAATTCATATCTTGTCTTTTCCTTTAATAGCAGTCTACCGTCTCACTAACCAGTAAACCCTTAAAACAGTCGCAGTGTAGAAGAGGTATACTTCATAAATCACTGATAAAGTGCAACTTGTTTTTGAAAAGTTAACTTATTAACGTTGCAAGAACTCGGTGGAAGATATCGAAGCTTTAAAAACAGATTTAAAAAACGAGTAAAAGTACTTGATGGACATTGTCAATGTAATACAGAAAGAAAAAAGTGACCCTGATCTCACTATCCAAAATCCGAGACCTTTCAGTCATTAGCGTTCGTTAATTCGAACTAACAGAGTTATGAATCTGTTAATTTTCAAGATGAATTTCTAATGAGATAAAGATGCTCGTCAGTTATATCTTAAAATAATATAATGGTTAAAGAAATTATAAATTTTAAAAAAAAGGAAGAACATTTCCTTGAAACATGGAATTGTATGCATAATAAAAGTTACGCAATCTGTAATTCCTTTAATTGATGATCTTCTCGTCTTCTTGGATCCGCTGATTCGAAGAAATGCCTGCTTTGTTAATTTTGAGAACTTGTAATTGGCCATTGCAGTGGACGATAGTCAAACTGTAAAGGAGTTGGGTTACGGAAAGGCATACAACATCAGAAAACACTTTGATAACTACTCGTAAATGAAAACTTTTATGACCAATATTAAGTTTTGAAAGTTGAAACTATGAGATTTTTTTTAATTGACATCATTAATGGGAGGAAAGTAAACGCGTTGACCAGTCAATTTATTCTTATAGTTTTAAACTTTCATAGAATGTGTAATTTTTAATATGATTACAGCTCCATGGAAATTTTCTTTCTTTTTTTTTTTAATTTCTAATTTCTTGAGCTATACAGAAGCGCATTTTTTAATGATATAACTGATGAGTACCTTTATCTCACTAGAAACTCAGCTTGAAAATCAACAGCTTCATAACTCTGTTAGCTCGAATTAATGAAAGCTAATGACTAAAAGGTCTCCAATTTTTGATGGTGACATCAGGGTCACTTTTTTCTTTTTGTATTACATTGTTAATGTCCATCAAGTACGTTTTTTTTTAAGCTTTGGTATCTTCCACAGACAACTTTTCAAAAACAAGTTGTACTTTATCAGTGATTCAATAAGTATACCTCTTATACACTCCGACTGTTGTAAGGGTTCAAAACTGTTAGTAAAACGGCAGATTGCTATTGAAGGAAGAGACAAGATATGAATTTAAATGAAAAACTTTATGCTTACAATCGTCAATGTAAAAAACTGAGTCATGAGTCAAACTTCAAACTTTGATTCAAAAGGAGAAACCTGTTTAACATCAGATAATAATTGCATCCGTATAAATGTGTTGAAAATATGTGAACAACGTGGCTAGGCGGATGAGAAAGGCAGAACGACACCCGAAATGCAGCTACCTCCTTGTAGTGCGTTCTGGGCTGTTAATGTGACGAAATATAATTGCATTTACAGCTAAAAGCTGCATTTTGCCCATTCATTGCAAAAAAATAGAATCTGGTTTACAAAAGAAGAATTATTGCTATGTGCAAAAAAATGGTAAAAAAAGTCAAGTTTTGGTTAATTTCACGGAACTTTACGGTTTATGTACGAACTTAATACTGACTAGAATGTAAATAATTTTGAAGATGCACGAAAAGAGTGTTAAAAGGAAGCATTTTAATGGTAGTAGAATAAAAATGGTAGTTATTTATATTTTCCAAAAAATTTTTGAAAATTGACATTTTTTCGTACTTATAGAGAAATTCAAGCCCTGGTAGGACCCTAAAGGAGTTGTCCGAACTTGATAATATTTTACATGTGTTTTGTACTTACGCATGCACAGCTTTTGCCGGGTATTACAGAATAAAATTCCAAAATTTTTGTTTTTCGCTCCACCCTACTGTAGAAGTCCTAGGTGGTGGAGCACTAGGCTCAACCACCCGGTGGCAGACTTCTTGCCAATCTGAAAAAGGAACAACACAACATCTAAGATTTAAGGTCCAAAATAAAAATATCAACTAGTCACTGCTCAAAAAGATACTTCACTCGCACTTTTATTTCACTCTAAAATATTTTCCAAGAAGGGTTTGCTTAGTTTTTGAATTACAATTTAAGATATCCTGCTTTCTAGCAAGTTTTTAAGTGAAAATAAAGGTGTCCTACTGTTGCCTATTATCAGTAAGAAAGTAATCAATCAAAGAATGTTTTACTTTTGACCTCAATCTAATAAGATTCTGATGGGCTTCATGTTCTCGCTTTCTCTCATTAGTGAGGCTTGACCAACTACAACTGAGGGTAGCTATGATTTCTCTTATGTTGCTCCTTCCCTAGACTAGTAATCATATCCATGTGCCATACATTCCTTTACATTGTCCCTCATGTGCAAAATCTAGCTTTCAGAACTATGCACACACCCCACTGTTCTTGAGGGGGGTGGCATGCATTGGCTGTAATAACACTAGTCGCTTATTGCTTGTCAGAAATCCAACTACTAATAATCTTTTCCAGACATTTGCATTGTTTTGCTGAAAATCCTTCACTTGTAAAGAAAATTCCATTCTGTCTAAATAGCCCAAAGTGGAGTTTTACTATTAAAATTGTAAAATCCGAAGCCACTTAATCTGAAGATTCTATGTTGTAAGTTCAGCCCTTTGAAAAAGTCCTGTGACATCTGGAGTATGGTGAAATCTGTGTTTGCCATAACGTGATTTGACTACATTTAACAGTGAGTCAAAGATACCATGAAGAAGAGTTTCAGAAGCATCTTGAGTTTGTTTAAAAAGTTCAACAAAGGTGTTATGAGAATATTCCAGAGGGCAGTTTCTTTAGGCTCTAAATTTAGTGCTTATACTTCTCATTGTGGTACTAACTTAAAATTGACTGCTGTTATATGGAATCTTGCACACCTCTGACACATACTACACTTCGAGGTAGCTACATGTGGTTTAAATTGTAGTAATGTGGTTTGAGCTGTAAGACATGGGTTCCCATTATGTGTAATTTAAAGAGAGGCTGTTGTGTGCCTGATTAGTAAGGCGTCAGACTCGTAACCTAAGCGTCGCAGGCTTGATGTCAGACGGTTAAAGATCCATGGTGTTCACTAATGGTGACTGGAGCACATTAATTGTGTTCATGATTGCAAAGTGCTTCAAGTTCCCATTTTGAATCCATACCTCTGTATGTACTACATCAGATGTTGCTAGGCTCCTGGTCTATACGTCATCCCATAACTTGTTAAATTTAACATTGTTGAATATGTACAAAGGGATGGCATATTTAGAAGAAAAAAAAAGGCTCCCAACCTGAATCAAAAAATGCAGGGGCTTTTTCAGGGCACCAACCAACTGGTTAAACCATGTGTAGTGGCACATATAGGAGATTATGCGGTGTGTGTGTGTAATTTTAGAGAGGGGGGGGGGTGTGAGGCAGTTTGTAGGTTTTAAGGTCTTAATTAAAACAGCTCTTATGAAAAAAGCTCATAGCCAAATCAACCGATGTTTATTTAAGAAGGAACTATTTGTAGAAATAAAGAAAACCCATGTTCATAAATCTAGACAGTGTAAAATCTTCAAAAATTTAGCCTTCCTTAAAAGTTCTTGAAGGAAAGCTTGAAGTGAGTCCTGTCTGTCTTTTGGGAGATGGGGGGGGGGGGGGGGGTCATTCTCCGTCTGACTTTTGGAAAATAATGTATTTATTTAAAAGTCGGTATTGTTTTCGTGTTTTTTGGTATAATTTATGTTTATATACCCTTTGCATCACCCCCCCCCCTGTAAAAAATTCGAAATGACGTACATTGTCAATACAATAATGTATGCACACACGGAAGCTATGGCGCAGGTTAGAGTGTTGATAATTTTAGTGGGAACCTCTAAAAGTATTCGAGGTTGGTACACATCACTTTCAGGGGATGAGCACTCAATCATGATTATTTCAAAGCACTACAATGTGAGCTCATCTACTTTATATTCAGCAGTCTATTTAATTCCTTCCAATTGTCTTTATTTTGCACTTTCTCAAAATTCAAAGCAAAAAGATTTTTTGATCCAAATTAATTTACCGTTCTGCTTTTTCTCTCCTACCACTCATTTTTCTTAAAAAAAGAAACAATGAATATAGTCATTTCCGCCAAATTCTGAGCCTGGCTAATCCAAGGGCCGTGGGTTCTACCCTAGTCGGCCTTAGTCATAGTCTCCAATTAGGCTGACATGGTCTCTTAGTTGGCCCTGAGTATATTAATAATTGTAAGAAAAGAACATCAGATAAAGAGCTAAACATTCTGCTCCAAATATTCATTCACATCCCCCCCCCCACGCGCACACACATACACTTGCAGAGCATTTTTTAGCATAGGGACTATAGAAGACACTAATGTCGCTTGAAGAAAATTTGTCACCTAGAAAATGCAAAACAGAGTCACTGGGCGACATTGTAAAATCCAACATTTGGTCACTCCTAGTTTTCGTAAATGGAATTCTTTCTTTCTCTTTTTTTCCCTTCCTAAAAGCCTCCACCGCTTCTCCTACAGCCTCCAACAAAACCTGTTCCTTTTTTCTGCCCATTGATGTTGGTAAACAGAAAGAGGTGAGGTGACTCCTTCCCATTAAAAACACGCTTCGGATTCTTTTAGCGTGCAATATATGATCTTTAGGAATGAAAGCCGCAAAGTTGATCGTTGCCCAAAGCGATGACAGTTTAACTGCCCAGCTATCAGTGTCGCATGTTCTGAGGTGGGGGAGACAGAGCCAAAACTCTGCCCATAAGGCCCAAGGCCCCGCTCCAGACAGTGCTCTAATGTCTAATCACCAGACAGACTGCGCAAGTACTATGAATTTCCCATTTTGTCCATCCAAGCATCCTAAACAACAAGCAAAAGTTTTACTAAACAGCACAAAAGTTACTGAAAATTGCATTCTTTTATAATTGGTCATGAAACTTCAAGAGACCGGGTAAGTATCTGCTCTATTCGTGATTATTTATAGTGGTTCTTTTTTATATGTAGTAGTGTTTTATTAATTTATTTATATTTTTCATAATTCTTTGCACAGTTTTTTTTTTTTTTTTTTTTTGTACTTCTTGCAAAAAACTACAAGAAAAGAGTAACACATGTACATTCCTTTAACTTATCCTGCCAGAAAAGAGAAAAAAGTTTTATTTTGTTACATCTTTTTAGATTGAATATAATTTTACAAATATTGGGTAAAATTTTCCAATTTTTTAAAATATTATTTAAAATATGAAAAATAAATGTTTTTTTTTTGTAAATTTTTTTTATCTATTTTGCGTTTTTCCTCCCCCCCCCCCCAAAGACACATTTAATGACAGACAACTGCCCCGTGTCGCCCAGTGAAAAATCCTTAAAAAATGCTCTGTACACTTGTATAGTTTTTCGACTTGGACTTAGGCAGGAATTCAAGTGAAACAGACGATCGCAAATTACAATCGATACTGGAAATGAATTACATTAGAACGTTTCTTGATAAAAACATCGTGACGTTTGCCTATGAAAAACGAGCTAGATTCTTATTGGCTCTACCCGTAGTGACGGGTGGAGCCCACTTCCACTAGCGACTGGAAGTGAATTACATTCTCATCAACTTAACTTATAACTGACGTCACTACGAGCGGAGCCAATAAGAGCTCACAAGCAGTGAGCGATCTCCTCTTATTCGCCAAGTAGGCTGTGACGTTTTATCTAGCTCGTTTTTCATAGACAAACGTCACGATGTTTTTATCAAGAAACGTTCTAATGTAATTCGTTTCCAGTAGCGATTGCAGTCTGCGATCGCCTGTTTCACTTGAATTCCTGCCTTATGGCCGAATTCAAGTGAAACACCATTGCAATCGCTTCGAGGCGATCGCAATAGACCAAAATTGCAATCGCTACTGGAAGTCGAATAACATTAGAATTGCATCTCGTAGCGATTGTAGCGTTTCACTTGAATCCAAATTTGGGAATTTGCGATTGCATTGGTGAGTTGCGATTGTCCGTGTTTCACTTGAATTCCTGCCTAAGTTATCCATTTACTAGTAAAATAAAACAATGCTGAAGAAGAAAACGAGCTTACATTTGAAGCCAGAGGGGGTTTAAAAGGGGAGCATGGTCAGATCTAAAACAGAGGGGAGAGTAATAAACACCTTCCCACTTTAAACGGGAGAAAAATACAAATGAGCTTTTCAACAAAAGTTTTGTTTATCTCCCATACTTTTTGAGGCGGACAAGATCAGGAGTCCTCCATACTTAACTTTTTGAGAGAGGAAAATTTGAAATTTACCGAATGAAACACTGAATTTCACAGAATTATTAATGCGATGACACATTCCTCTGGGATGATTCGTTATTTTAAACTTTCCGTTTCGGTTTCAAGCAGGCAAATCGCTTCTTTTATCTTCATTTATGATTGAAACTAGATAAAAGAAATGAGGATGATTGTTTGAACTTTGAACCTGGAGCTTATTAGCTTCTAAAAAAAAAAGTGCTACCCAGTACTTAACTCAGTACTTACGTACCTAAATACTAAATATTAGTATTTAGGAGGGGCCGATGCTACTACTCCTCCAAAATAGGGAGCTCTCATTGGCTAATACAAACGAAGGCAGAATGGGCTACTTATTGGCGCAGTTTTCGCTTTTACTGGCGTAAAAGTTTTAATTCAACTGGAAAAAAAAATTACAAGATGAATAATGTTATCTGTTGCCATTTATCGCTTGAGTTGGGAGAAATAAAATGCAAACATTTAAGTTTGTAATATTGAGGCTTTGTTGATAACTGGAAAGAAAATGAATTAGAAAATCTCAAATAACTCTGAAAATCAAATATTTCCTATTTTAACAAATAATGAGATATCTTTAACTGCATCAGGATGTTTTCGTTCTTTTAGGATTGCTGATGTTGATAAGAATTTTGAGGGACAAATGTCCTCTTCCTGATTAGGACTCCTGGAGAATATTTTCTTTGTTTTAAATAATCTTTTGAGAGGGAAGGGAATCTTTTTTTAAACTTTCTGGGAGAGACCTTACTTTTGAGGTCTTCGTGATGTTTGGGAATGGGGGGGGGGGGAAGCCTGTCAATTAGTCGGGCAAGAGGTGGTCACTTGACAACCCGCCCCTTGTTTGGGAAATCAATGAATTTGCATTTAATAAGTGGGAGTGGTTTTTGTATAATTTATATTAAGTACATGCCTTTTAATGCCCCACAACCAGAAAAGTTTGAAATGACTGGCCTCCGGGAGAGGTTGCAGAACATCATTAATTGGAATTTTGGAGCAATTGAATGGAACCTTGAGTTTTATTTGGATCATGGACATAAACATAAAATGTAACATAAGATATATGATTATATTATTTATAAGCAATGTGCAATATTACATGAAGTATTATTACTACTTTTAGAGATCAGTCATTAGCAATGCTAGAAAGGTTGTTTATAGGTGTCTCACTAAAGTGGAATTTTCAAGTTTAACCAAAAAGTAGCATAGGTAAAAAAAAAAAAAAAAAACTATATATGCTTTGTTTCATTCATTGAAAAGTTCACATAGAGGTTCTTTTCCACCTTTGTATTGAAGCTGAATTCGACCTTACTCAGACGCGGTTCAGTTTTGGTATCTGGGACCGATTCGATTAGGAAAGCTCAATCTCATTTTGGGGCCTCCTTCTTTTTGTGGGGAGTTGTACTCTTTGCGAGCCAGAACAAAGTTTTGGGACATTGAGGGAGAATCTGCAGAAAACTACCAGTGAAATAGTGCTTTAATGTCACTTTTAACATGATGCTCAATGCTGATAATATGCATTACTGACAAATTTGTGTAAAACTTGTTTCATATTACATTAAAATTATTGGATAACAGAGGATTCAGGGGTTGGGGGCTTCCTAAAGAGATAAAATTTAAACGTACCATTAAGTATTTTTTTATTCTTTTCTTCATAAGTAAAAACTTAAAAACGATTTCTTTAAGCACATCTAAAAAACAAAATCAATTTGGTTTGCTATTAGATTAATATTGTAGTCAGTAGTTAGTGCAAAGAATACACAAAACGCACAATTTAAATGAAATTCGTTCATTAATAAAAAAAAAAAAAAGAAGTAACCACTTTGTTTTAATAACTTCCTGTTTTAATCATTACGACAAGGATTCTAAGAAATACTGTCCATTGTTACACCATTTTGGGGAAATTATATAAGGTTAAGTTGTAAATTTGCTTAAAATGACAAAAAAGATATTTTACCATCACATTTGAAGTAAAGCAGTGCATATTATTTCTATGCTTTGCAGTACATTTTAATAGGTTTTAAGATTTCTTGAAAATTTTTTAGAGGAGCCTCATAATTGTTTTTTAATTGAAGAATAATGTGGAGGGGGGGGGGCAGGACATAGCCAGGTCATTTTCCAACAGGAACAAGAGCATGCTCTAGTGCCTCTCTCACCGCCCCCCTCAACCAATAAGAGAAAATTGTTCTCAACAACCTGAAAAAGGATCACGTATTATACCCCGTTACTTTAAAATTGGTGTATCAAGTTTTAAAAAAATTGTGTCGTCTCCATGGAAACCACATGAAAGAGAACAGCTCCTCTCTTTTTTTTATGCATTGCTGTTGAATGAGTTATTTTATCCATTTACATTTACGCTGTTGTTTATATCTTCGAAAAATTGTGCTTCATTGATGTTGATTTTTCAAATGAATATAGTTTCCGCACAAAGCAATTTTAATTGTTTGCATTTAATCATTGTTGCAAAAGCTAAATGGGGAAAAAGTCCATAGCGACATAACTATGACAACCATAAGGGGGAAAAGTGCAGAGTGGGAAATTAATTTCGCTTCCACACGCCAGCTCTCATTACACAAAGTACAACTTCCGCCCTTTTTTCCATTCAACTGAGATTTGTTTTGGTTTCAAAGTATACAACTTTTTTTTGCAATAGCTTTACTTTTTAGATAAAGTATCAAAATAATTCTGAAATATCCTATAGACATTAATATGACAGCGGAGCTTACTGAATATATTCTCTCGCTCTTATAACAATAAGATAAGTTCAATTTAAAAAATTTATTTCATGGTGTCAAACATATGTGTCCAGAACCAAGGCAAATACTTCTACACTCTGAACAAAATATTTAATTATGATAACAAAGCTAAAATTGCAAATACTTTTCATTAATTAAATGTCATTTCTTTTATAGGTAACTAACGCTAAACAATGAAAGTTTAGGGCCCATAAAATCTGCCCCCCCCCCCCCCGCCCTAGTTGTCCCTGCGGGAGGGGAGTGGTGGCTTTTTTTACTTCTCAGTGTCCCTTCCACAAAACCTTTCTGTGTCTGCAACTATTTAACAACACAGTTTTGATTCAAAGAGGTTCATATAATAATGAAATATAACTATGCAGCAAAGCTAATCATCTTAAGAACTTTCAGGCATGTCTTGACAAACATTATGAAATATCTTAAACATTATTTCTTTAGGTTATTTTATTTCTTAGAGCTGATGAGACATGGTCCAGTAAGTCCGCAGACTTGGGCATGAAAATAAAACAAAATTAATTTTGTTGTTCATTGAAAAAATGAGTTCAGCTCAAATTTTATGCAAATATTTTATTTTTGAAATTATATATAACATTTATCATTTTATTATTCTTCAATCAGCCATATTGAGATGAAAAAAACATGAAACTCCATTTGTATTCAACTTGCAAGGTTATTTATTTTGTGTGACAGCACAAAAAGCAGCTTTCTTCTAATTTGTTGGTTTTATTAAAATTGGTTTCACTAAATTTTTTGCAATGCTGCATTCTTTAATGATTTCATCAAAAACATTTCGCTTGGCTTGATTAGGCCTCGAGTCCTGGGTTCGATATTTCTGAAAATAAATAAATAAAAAATACTTTGGGTGATGGTGATAAACCTTTCCTGTTATTACGTATTCCTGTATGTCCCACCTACCTTTTATGCATGGCTCTGCTTGCCTGTATCTATAATAGATATCATATTGTGCAAAATTGTTAGAGCACATTATAGTATATAATTAGTTAATATAATACATCTAAATATTTATAATACTTACTTTTTTGTAAATAAATACAGTTTACACATTAGTATTTAGTACAAGTATATTTGAATGAGCGAGTAATTCATTAATCAACAATAGAAAAGTACATTTTAGAAAATGAACATATATGATACTTTGTGGTTTAGATACATAAATTTGAAATACCTACAATCAAGAGAACAGGGAAGAAAAGCTATGTCAAGTTCCTTATTGCTTAAAACAATACTCGTTGAAAGTTTTAAGATACCTCACTTTTCTTTATTGTAGTATAAACTTTAAGGATGATATTTTTCCTTGATCCTGCACGAAGAGATTCTGCACAATATTTAATTTTCAAGACAGGAGGTACTTCACTCACCTTTTACAAAACTTGAAAAATAAGAGTATTGTGAAATATGTATGCAGTTACACCATCATTTTCTCTACACGTTTACCTGGAAAAAAACTTCACAAGATGCCACTTTATCAAATGCAGTAGACATACTTGGAAGTTATTTCACCAGGTCTGTGTAGATTATAGTGTTTGAAGCTGCCACTTAATTATTTTCTTGCATAAAAACAATCTCGGTTGCAGGACGCAATAAACACTTCAACTTTTTCGTTCTGGCCAAGTATTCTAAATAAAGTCCAAGGTTGACTGCCTCTATAAAATCTACAAAGGAAAAAAAATTAGTCAATGTTTTACAATATAAATGCAAGGACCAAAGACAGGCTCGGGCCCAGCCAGCATGATCCTAGTCAAATTATGGCCCTTAATGAAGATCAATGGCACTTTTAAAGCTTTCCACTCCCCTGCTTACTATAGCCTCTTTCACCTGGCACAGTGCCCTGCCTAGTTATACTAGGCGGGGGACTTACCCCCTATTACGATTTACCAGAAAAACAAACTTCAATTGGCCCCCTTTCAAATCAAAGTAATAGGTTCATTTTCTGAGCAATAGTATTATAATTATACGAACATTTCAAAAAACCGTGAACGGACAGATTTCGTGTGAAAAATTACGAGTTTACAGAGAATCGCCCATATAAGAATTGGAAGACTGTAGAAGTAGTACTTTTGCGAGGTAAACCAGCAGATATTAAAAACCATACATATTTCTTTTGATGTCAAATTCAGTGTTGAGGCTGTAAGATAAAATACTTATCTACACTCACTTGCATTTTATTTCCTTTTAAGCACTCTTGGCCGCCAAAATAAGTATTTTCTTCGAAAGTGATCCAATTTGCTTCTTGATGCATGTTTACTACTTAATTTTGTTTTATTACGCAAGTTTAAACAAACAGATTGATCTCTTTTATGATTTCACTTTTCAAAAACGAACACTTAGCTTCAACACATAAAATCATTTAAGAAAAATACACTAAACAATACGACAGCATACATGAGATATGAACCAAACACGAGGTCAGGATCGACTGGCGTTCGAGGACACATAATGCCATCGCCAAATTTAGCGGAGTACAAAATCACGCCAAATTACTTCAAAGGTTGCTGGAAAAATGGAGGAGTAGCAGACACTTCCTTTAGGAGGCGTTGGTTCAGCTGGGAGAAACTACACAAATTGGAATCGTAACCGTAACTTTGAATTTCAGCTGTCTGTCTGTTGTCATTCATTGCTGTAAATACTTTTGTTTTTAGATTTTCGTGTTAAAAACGAGAATGTCGGATGCTAAGAATTTCAAAGATGTTGGTTTAACTAATGAAAATGCTCAAAACATTAATTCTAGTACTGCAAGTAGCGACTTTGATCGACTTGAAGACTGTAACGAAGCAGAATTTCGTGGTACAACTTTATCGTTGTCACAGGAGACTTCACCTCCAGAATCTATTGCGGCTAATGGTTAGCATATTGCTGTGTTATTATGTAAAATTTTTATTTAAATTTCATTCAGAATGAAGAAGATTTACCATAGCTCTATTAAAAACATGTTTACATCCTATAATTCAATGATCCCCTGAGCATATTTTGTGCCATATGCGGTGTTTATAAAACTATTTATTTGAGCGAAATGTGTTCGCACAAAAGTATCAGATTCGTGTGCTTTGTGCATTATATATTCTCTTTGAAGCTTTATTTAGCTTCTACGGTTCTTTAAAAAATAATAATAAATGAAAATATATATTTTTTTTTGATGTATTTTTAGCAATAAGCTCTCTTATTTTGCACTGAAAATGGGGTTTCATGTAACCCCAGTACACGTGTCTATTGTTCCCTGCAAATGTGTTCAATTTAATTAAAAATCACCTTAATATTTTTATTGCTTTGAATCACATTAGTGCTTGAGAAATTATGAAAGTTTTTTCTACTTTTATAAATTAATCTGCTGTTATTGCTAATGTTTAAGCTGTACTATAATTTTTTTGCACAGTTTTGCTTATTTTAATAAGTATTCAAGGCACGTTCTTAAAGTTGTAAACTTTCTTTAAATTTTGAAGCTGTAGAAAAAATCCAGTTAATTCCGCCCCCCCCCCCTTTAAAAATTGATTTTTTTTTTTTTTTTTTTGCAAATAAAATTAGAGTTGAAGGTCTAATTTTTTTATGAAACCTAAAAAGAGCTAGATATTTGACAACAGAGGCAATCTATTTTATCTTTCTTTCGTAGAGACATGCACGAAACTTTGCTATTAAAAAAACCTTTTTGTTTTATAACAACCAATATTTTTATTAGTTCAAACCACCAAAATTTTTCCAAATTGCTCCAATCATCTTTTGGCAGTTAATTTTGAATGGGGTGTTTATTTCCAAATGATATCCCCAAGTGGAGTGGATCCATATTACAGACGTTAAGTCTTTTTTTTTCTAATAAAATGTCGTGCTTTAATTATTTCTTTTTTTTTTCTAATAAAATGTCGTGCTTTAATTATTTTTTTTTCCTATTAGTTTGTCAGTGACTAATTAACAGTGTGATAATTTTTTCCAGTTTTCCTTATTCTTTCCTTAATAAAACTAAAATCTTGTATGAGAATTTAACGTACACCCTAAATTTATTGCAAGTTTTCCCCTTCCTCTTCTTGTGTGTGATATATTGTGCTGAATTAAGTTTAAAGTAATTGTTTTATAAATTTATAGTTCATGATCATAATATATGTATTGTCGAGAATTTCATTATTTTTAATGTTTAGACGATCTCAATGGAAACCTCAATGGTGATGGCAGTGCAGCTAATAGTAACCAACGCTCTGCATCATTGAGAACATTGCCCACCAGTAATGTGCAAGATTTTTTTGCTGTACGAGTAAGTTTACAGTTAATTTAACTCTGTTTTCGGCATTTATGCAGCACCTGTTTCCGTTGACTTTACTTCAATTTTCTTTCTTTTTACATGGGCCCAACTCGTGTTTTGTTCTATTGGTTAATCATCTGTAAGATGATAGAAATGAACGTCAATGCACATAAATTGTTTTATTCTTAGCTGTACTTCTAGAATTTTTGGAAATTCAATTAGTAGAGACGTTTGATTTCTGAAAGACATATGAAAGAGATCTGATTGCATTTTTTACAATAAATATTAAATGAACTGCAAAAGAAACTTTACTTTATTTATTTATTATTATCATTATTATTTCCAGGAAGGAGCTCTTCAGAAAGCTGCTGAACAGTGCCGACCTGTACTTTTGGATCAGCTTGATGGTGATCTTCGAGGCATTTGGTTACTGACTGAGTAAATTTCTATCTCTTTTGTTATTATTACTTTGCATAAAATGAATTTAAAAAATACATATATTTTAATTTGTGATTATCAAAACATGTTTTAAGCTGTTTTTCATGTAAAAATCATGAATATTTAAATGCTGAGTTATTTTTACATCTTTACAAGCATATTTCAAACAATGAAAATCAGAAATATACCTTAAAAATTTAGTCGAATGCAGTTTAAATGAAAAATTTAACATCATGAAAAATAGAAAAGCAATTGAAATTTAAAACTAATATATTTGAATGTTTTGTTATGCAGTCAAACCTTGTTAATTCAAGCACGCTTGAAACAAACTCCTGCTGAAACAAATTATATTTGTGATCCCAGTCCTATTGTATTTATAAATAACCCTGTTTATACATTGAAGACACTTAAACTTAATTCATACTATATCTGGTTAGAGGATCTCTTATTTGAGATCCCTAACGTTTGAACTTCAATTCATCACACAACAAGCAAGGGATTTTTTACTTGTGACTCATTTCTCCCTCTCTTTCCAAGTAAGGTATCCTGTGCCTGTCTTCTGTCCATTTCACTGACCTTGACTAGGACAATTGGGTTAGGTTAGGGTGAGCTGGAAGGGAAGGTAAGAAAGAATAAAAGAGAGGGAACAGAAAAACACATGTTAACTTAGGGAAGTGGGTGGGGGAAGGTGTACCAGAGATAGGACATACTATGACAGGAGGTTACCATTTTTTTTCTTATCTCGTTGTTGTATCGTATTGACCCTTCCTTTGTAGTTTTGTTCCTCAAATTTCTGAACTACAATGGCCATTACACTATGTTTGGTTTCCCATATTCATGCGTGTCATTCAAGAATTTTAATTTGCCGAATGAAACTCCGAATTTTGCTAAATGATGAAATATAAGCATACAAATATAGATGCACTGAAGGTGAAGAGATAAATATTTATAAAAAATTTTATAAACTTTTAATTTTGCAATACTCTCTCTAAATTTTCTAAAGGAAAGTAAAAAAATTTTAGGGAGGTCACAGTGATCTCCAATCCGGGTGCCCTTGATTGTAGTTCATGCAGTATGTCGGGTCATTTGAGGTAGTAGAAAACATCTGGTAAATGCAGTGCTGTAGTAGAGGGGGGGACATAAATGAGGTAAATTTGCCACCCTCTAGAAGTTGCCAAATGTTGCTAGCAAGTCCGGGCTTGCTCTCCCCTTAATCCGGCACGGCCAGTCTCAGGCCCGGATTACCCAATAGGCCATTCTAGGTATTGGCCTAGGGGCGCAAGCTCGTAAGGGCGCATATATCGGAGGAAAAAATTAATACACAGTTCGTTGTAAAAATAAATAAACAAAAAATAAAGGAAGAAAGAAAGAAAGAAAGAAAGAAAAAAAGAACGCAAAGCGCTATAAAATATATGTAGAAAAAAATTCAACTAGAAGGGATCGCAAAATGCCAATTCAGCAAAAAAAAAAAAAAAGCAATTGGAGGGGAAGGGGGCGTAAAGCTTGAGTTGAGGTAATTCATTTTCTGGTCTTAGCTGATACTTTTCTTTCTTGAATATATGGCGCACAGGAAAATTAGTAAAAGCCATGGTACAGAACAGACAATGGTCAAAATAAAACTTATTTATGAAACAATTTTTCTCTCTATAAATCATGTCAGTATTTTTTTTTTTTTTTGAAATTAATAATTTATTAATTCATATTTATTTAGGACTGCCAATTTATAGGGGAGCCCAAAGTTAAAATTTTTGGGAGGGGGAGGTTAATTTACCGAATGTGAAACTTCAAATTTTTGTTCAGGATAAAATACGAGCATGCACAAATATCAACATTTAACGAAAAGAGACATTAGACATCTTTACAAAAATTTATTGAATTGTTATTTCCAAATTTGCCAAACTGGCAGACATTATTTGCCGAATAAGGAAATTTTGGGGAGTTAGCAATGACCTCCTGTCGAGGCACCTCTGCAGAATATATTGATTATTTTGCACTCAAACTACTTTATATATACTCTACTAGCTGACCCGGCGAACTCTGTTCTGCCTTAAAGGCAATAAATAAGCAAGTTTTTAAATTTATTAAGTTTTTTTTATTAGAAAATACAAAAAAAAAATAATAAGTACCTACATTAATCATCTATTATTATTTCTGTATTTACAACCTATTTTACTGCCCTCCAGAAGTTGTCAGAACATGTCCTTAATGTCGCCCGGCGACAGAAGCTCAAAAAAGGCTTAGTTAAAAAGATAATTTTTTCGGACTGCTTATCAACTGACTGCTCCATCCATAAATCCATCCAAACAAACTTTTGTATGTATAATAGTAGTAAGAAGAACAACCACTTAAATGCAGTCCAGGAGCTATCTCATCAAGCGCTTTCCACCTCTCAGCCTCAGAGGCGTAAGAACTCTTTAGCAGTCGTGGTTGGAAAAACTACATATTTTTCGTAGCGAACTACAACTACAACTACTTTCTTATAAATGTAGTTAACTACAGCTACAACTACTTATTTTTTAAATGTAGCGAGCTACCCTACTTTTGAAATGTAGTTGCTACTTCGCTACTTTTTAAAAAATAAATAAATAACAAGAATACACCGATTGAGGATCGACTGAAAAAATTCGAAAAGTGGTTTATTTTAAAAAATTACCTCATTCGAATATGGAATAGAAATAGGAATTGTCTTTGAATTTATTTGTTACTTTTCCATTTTGTTCCTTTTTTTGTAAAAATTTGTCCTTTTTAGATTTTTTTACAATTTTTACGAATATTCGCCATAAGAAAAACCTTGTTTTTTTTCCTTCGTTCTCTTTTTTTTAAATTTTTTTCATTTATTTATTTATTTTTTTATTTAAAAGTAGTTTTCAGAAATCGCTACAAACTACTATATTTTTGTATCGCGCTACTCACTACTCTACTTTTTTCAAAAAGTAGTGCGCTACACTACAAACTACTAAAAAATTTAGCTACTACAGTAATTTCGCTACTTGTAGCGCGCTACTTCCGACCACTGCTCTTAAGTGACAATCGTTTCTGACAGCTTATCACATATAAATTTCAAGGGAAGTAACACGTTTGTTTATAATTTACTTCACAAAAAAGTCAAATAACACTCAACGCACCGCTAACTTACAACCTGTTTACTGCGCTCCGGAAGCTGCCAGAACGTGTGCTTTATGTCGCTCAGCCATGGAGGTGTCAAGAAAGGCTTAGTAAAAAGGCTTAGCCAAGAATACAGAAAAGCTGGTAGCTAAATAGATAATTTGCAACAAAAAATATATTGCGGTCCTAAATTGAGATAAAAACTATCCTATCATTTAAGTTGGACCAAACTGAAACTGCGTGCAAAATTTGGTTAAAATCGGTTCAGTAGCTGAGGAGTTCCTTGGCAACAAACACAGGGACACGTAATTTTTATACATTAAGATATACGCTCAAACTTTGTATATATTTTTTATAATTACGTCAGTTAATGGGTCAGTTATTTTCCAACATATTATTTATACATATATATAAATTGTTTTTTTTCCTTTAAAATATTATCACGAAGATCTAAGCCAAGTGGAAAAAAAATACAGGAGATGCCTCGAAATATGTTTTAAACAGAAGACCATCCCCCCTTATTCTCTCAGCATTTTGAAGATGGTCTAAAATTTTGAAAATTTTCGTAGTTTGAGTCCCTAATCCCCATCTTTTCACTCAGCGCCAGCCCCGTCAGATGCATTTGAGTTCCTATAAATTCATATTTAGAGCTTCAATTTCGAAACTTTTTCTATGGAAAGCCTTCAAACGCCTCACTTCCATATCATAAAATAATATTTAAAATTCCGTTTTTAGTCAGCAGGATCGAAAACTTTTTTGAGAAGTCACCCTGACTTTAGGCCTCTCCCCACCTCACTAAAAATCGTCTAAGACCTCGTATTTAGGGTCTCTATTTTTAAAATTTTCCCAGGGAGCCCCCCCCCCCCTCTCCGGCATTCAGTTCTCATCTAACGCTATTCAAATCTTATAGTTCTTTTCAGGGCTTTAGTTCCGAAACATTTATGAAAACGAATTACCGAACACCGTCGTTTCTCCTAATGTCCTCAAAGATAGTTTCTCATTGCTTATTTAGGACTAAAATGTCGAAAACTTTCTGGGGCTAAACCTCATCCATTTCCCTAACAACATAGGGAATGCCCCACAATGTTTTTTGTCTTCAATTTCGAAAAAATTTCGTGCTGGAGTTACCGATCGTCTCGAATAAAAAATAACCTTCTAAAATGGCATTTTAGGACCTCAACTTCGAAAAAGTTCCGAGAGACCTCTCCCGATTTCCGCCTTTCCCCAGCATCACTAAAGTTCATCAAAATTTTCGAAATGTTGGGAGGAGGAGTTCTCGAACTTATTCACTTTTCTAACATCATCAAATATGACTTGCAATTGCGTATGTAGAACTTCAATTTTGAAAATTTCCGGAGGGGGGGGGGGGAATTCCACGGGTATGTAACTGTCATTTCTAGGACAAAAGCAGTGTGCATTTTGTAACATCTAAAGCAAAATACACGTTGTGCAACCGATCTTTTCTCCTTGAATTTAATGGAATAATTAAAATTTCAAAACACATTTTACATAATTTTAGAAAAATTATGAAAAAAAAAGGTAATTGACTGATGTGATACTTTTTAAAATATGAGTCAGTTCCCATACTTTCAACACATTTTTAAAAATCATCCAAAATGTATTTCAAAACTTCAATGATAACATTAAATACAGCTTAAAAAATACAATTATCCTGGAGAAAAGATCGCTTGTTTAACGTATTCTTTGCTTCGAATATAACAAAATACCTGAATTTTTGCTTAAAAAATATCAGTTCTTTAAAAATACCCGTAAAATTGCCCCAGGGCGATTTATCTCATTACTTTCCGATAAATGCCTTAAAATTAAATTTTGAAATCTTCAATTTTGAAAATTTCACAGAGATCGCATAAGGACCTTCCTTTTTTGTGCATTAAAGGAAAACAAAAAGAAAAAAAGAAATTCATCTTTAATTTCATCAAATGGTAATGAGGGGATACGATTTCGATTGAGTTCGGATGCGTGAGGTAGGGTGCAGTTTTTAAGTTTGGCCTCGGGCGTAAATGGACGTTAATCCGGCCCTGGCCAGTCTTTAGGGTAGAAAACATATTTTCATTCGCTAACAATCGGTCAAAATTTCAAACTGTTCTTACCCATTTAATCTCAGAGACTTTTGGATGCAAAGTACGAATTATGTCTCAATTCTAAAAAAAAAAAGGAAGGATCTAAACGTTGAAATGCTCTTTCTCTTCCCTCCAACTGACCTTATGTAATATGTGTTGCAATTTCATCTATCACATGCTGTTTTCTTGTATTTACATTCTATCAATTTAAGAATGAATATTCTAAAATATTGGTGTGAAATAATGAAGACTTCATTTTCTCTATAATGATACTTGTTAAAATTTAACAAAATGTTTTAAATCGTTTTAGAATTGACCATTGGGATACTGAAAAAGAACGATTGCTCTTTTTGACTGAAAAGAGTTTGATATCATTAAAATATGACTTCATAACGTTGAAGCTGTTAGAATACAAGCGCCATAACCTGACACAGTTTAAGCGAATTACGATTGGTGAACTGAAGTACCCTGAAACTTCTCTTATGCCGTAAGTATATATATAAATTAATATTAACTAAAGATCTATCATTTATATTACAGAACAATTACCAAAAAACAAAAGCATTCTTTCTTTTAAAAAAAAGAAAAACTGCCTATTTATATAATCTCCAAAATCTCACTGTTAAAATAATTTTAGTTTACTTGGATTTTGTCTCTTTTTTAATCTTTTAAAAGAAACAAACTTTGAAGATTTTGTATGTTATTCATTTCTTAAGTTTTTCAGATTTTACTTTGTTAGTGGTTAAAAAAAGTGTTTTCAGTCTGTGGTGTAGTTAAGAAGTGGCAAGACCAGTTTAACTTTGACCAGTTTGACACGGGAAAAGCATTTCCCCCTGAAAGAAAATTACGATTACTGTCGGCCCCGCTTAAACGAGTACCATGGGTTCCAAAGAATATTATTCGATTGAGCGGGGATCTTTAATATTGCGTCTATGGCACGGCAAATATTCGGTTCCGAGATCTTTTATTCGTATAATTCGGGGTATTCGTTTATTTATTACCTGATTAAGTGGGGACGACAGTATGTATCATCGATTGGTGTGTACTGTAAAGATCACAAAAAGTTTGAAAGAAGAAAAAAGTTTTTCAGTACTTTTTTCCAGTTGATTCATCATTATTAAGTACTACAAATGTTTTAATTTGCTGTCAATGTGTCATTATTAGTAAATTTTGTGGGAAAAACAATGGAAATGAATATTTTAAATGTTTAATTTTGATGAATTAAAAACACTAATAGCATTGGACTAACATGGACAACAATTATGATTGCAGACATGTGTTTTGGAGTTACAAGGAATACCTTTTTCAATACAAAAGAAAAAGTTCATGGATAAAAAGAGATGTAACAAAAGCCTTGTAACTCCAAAAGATATGTCTGCTATTCTTTTTGCTATTTGTGCAAAATTTTAACGTTATGATGCTTTTAGTGTTGCAAAATGCTTTGCTCAATATTAACACATAGCCCTTCTTCTGGATTTGTCACTGCGCTCAAGTATTGATGCTACTCAAAAGAGATTCAATATTTTCCCTGTTAACATATCAGGTTTTATACTATGTAATAAAATTTTTTTTTTATTGGAGGATACTGTCGCGACCCTATAAGAAATGCTTTGTGACCCCAATTTGGGGTCGGGACCCACAGGTTGTGAACCACTGTTCTAAAGGTTCATAGTCCATTATTTGTACAGTCTCTGATAATTTTCATGTGTGTTTCATTATAGAATGTGCATTAACATTTTCCCGGTACACTATGTGTTAGTGTTTTTTTTTAAATTTTGGAATTATAAAGTTGATTTATGTGGAACAGAGTTTATTGTATTTATCTTTCTAAGCTTTCTACTTCTAAAATTATATGTCTCTGTGCTTTTCTTGTTTGCCATCTCATATATGCACTTAAATACTCTTTCCTTTTTCCTGCTCACGCTCACTAACCTTCAGGAAGATAAATGGAGCCATGGATTTTTTTAAACAGAGAGTAATCCCCAAAATAAGACAAGGCCGAAATTTTCGACAGAACATAAATTCCAATGACATGAAGCTAACAGTCGTAGCAAATAAGCCTAGGTTAGCAGCATGTTTTCTGTGTTTCTTGCCTTGCTGTTTTCTTTCTTTTTTTATTTCTAATATCAAAAGTCTGCTGCTTAAAGTCGCAAATGATAAAGTGTTTCCTTTTAGCCCTTTACACAAAATGTAGGGCAGGGATAAGTTAAATATGAACATATATGTATGTGTGTGTGTGTCTATTTCAATATTGCTCCTTAATGAATATCCTGATTTTAATTAGTTTTTCTTTTTGTTTGAAACATTTTTGTTTGTCATAAATTTAAATCAGTTGATTTAAACCATAATTCAAATCAAATGATTAAAAAAAAAGTCTTTGATTTAAATCATTTTTTTAACTTTAGCTTTTGGAATCCTTTTTAAAATTCTAAATTTTAGTTCTGCTGTTTTCTTAATCAATACAACTTTTCTTTTGTTATGATTTTGTTCTAAGGGCAATTCTTTACTCAACCTGAAAATTAAACATGTTATTTTATAACACTACCCAATTTGTTTATTTTGTCCTATTTTTCTGCATTTATGGTGTATTATTATGTCCTCTATATATATTTATATCAAATTTGAATCATATGCATGCATTAAGTTGGTTTTACGTTACATTGTGAATGGTGTTTTAATGAAGTCATACTGTGAGTATAATGGTTTTGTACGAGGGTTGAATGAAAAGTAATGCCTCCACTTTCATAACTCCCCAACAAATGACAGCACTGGTATACGGCAGGTATTGGCTTGTTCTATAAACTCTCCTCTACAGTTCTAGTTGGTAAAAAGCCTTTGCACTGAACGGTTGGGATTTTAGGGTGTAAAGTATGGAACCCTGCGCAAATGGTCTGTCAACGCGATTTAAGCAACGCGCAGTAATAGAATTCTTGACAGCAGAAGGTGTCACCCCAAAGGAGATTCATCAGAGAATGCAAGCTGTTCATGGTGATTGCTTTGAAATGAGGACTGTGCGTCGTTGGGCGAGTAAGTTTAAAGATGTTGAGGTGGGAACATTTGATTTGCCTGACAAACAAAGAGCTGGACGTCCTGTGACAGCAACCAGAGTTTCACAAGCAAAAAGTTTTCCTACCGTCTGACTTCTGTCTGTTCCCAATAATGAAAGAAGATCTAAGGGGACATCATTCTGATGCAGATGTTGAGAGAACTGTGAGGCTGTGGTTGCAGAAACAGGGTCGACTTCTTCCGAGACGGCTTCAGAAAACTGGTTCACCGTTGGCGGAAATGTATCCAATTGCCTGGCGATTATGTGGAAAAATGAATATTGGTAATTAAAGATCACATTCTAAGGATTATTTAAGTGTTTGATTCATTAAAATATTCTCATTCAAACCCAAGTAATGAAGATGGAGGCATTACTTTTCATTCAACCCTCATAGTTCATAAAACTATCAACTTCAAGTGTAATTATATTTATAAATGCAAATTAACCCCTTAATAGCATTTCTAAAGTCTTACTATGTAATACCCAAGCTTTGCCTTCAGTGGCGCATTCATGGGGAGCTATATCCCAAAAGCCTGAAGACTAGCTTCCTTGACAAAGAAAGTCTAAAAATGCATTTTTTTTGTCTTTAATTTCAGAAAATTTCTGAGAGAGAGCACCTATTCTCTAAATTCTTTCATGATTTCATAAAAGGTTCTTTTTTCTTTGAAAATTTTCGAAAGTGAACCCCTATCCAGCTAATTTTCCCATGACTTGGCCAGAAGTAGCTTAACACGAGTTGTTTTAATCACAAGAACTCCTCAACCTCTCCTCCTTTAATTTTAAAGATTAACAAAGATAATTTTTGAAATTACATTTTTAAAGCTTCCATGCTGAAAAATTCCCGAGGAGAGCTACCTTTTTTTTAAACTTGAAGGGGGAGGGGTCGTTTTGAAACTCCCTTGACTTTGCCTTTCCCTTCATGTATCAGAGTTCCTCACAAAACTTCTAGCCCTTCCCAAGAAAAAAATCCAGGATGCGGCACTGTTTGCCTTCAATTTATAAGTTTAACCATACCATTGCTATAGTCTCTCGCTGGTGTACTAAGTTTACTTCAGTTACCAGTTTGTTGGAACTTTTAGCTTCATTGAACGACATCTGACTTCTGCTTGGTTATTTTCTATTCCAGACAGAAGAGTCCATAACAAAGACAAAATTGCAGTTTCTGGATGGCAAAACAGGGATGTCGGTATAATACGTGCCTTAGCTCTGTCTTAAGGGCGGTACCTTACTGCTTCAAACTAGGTTTGTTTGCAAAAGCCATAAGTTCGCAATCGAATATTCATTATCCCTCCCCTTCGCAAATATTCTTTTTACTAAAATTCACCTTTAATATGTTCGTTTTGAGATAAAAACTCTTGATCCTTTTCTCATTTAACTGCATTCAAACTCTCAAAAGGAATCTTCATGTGTCAGTAAATGATCACTTTCTTTTGCACTCATTTTTGAGTCGGACATTAAAGAATCATATTTATTCTTTCTGACTCTGAAGTGAGAATAAATTAGGTTATATTTATGCTAAAGTTTAAAAGAGATATGTCCATTTAGGGGGTGCAGGGGGAGGCCCCCCGGCTTTGAGAAATCAATGTATTTACATATAAGTGGGCGTGGTTTTTTATGTTTTCCGATTAAATTGCATTGTGTTTGAACCCTTTGCCCCCCCCCCCCCCCCGGGAAAACTTGAAACTACGGCCTTGGATATGTCTAAGCTTAAGATTTTAATTATTGTTAATATTTGTTTTTTTCTTAAATTCCAATTTTCATCATTGTTTTTTCCAGAGCTAGAAATCAGCTGGGCGTACGGTGTTTTTGGGGTGAAAACGACCAGCTTCCCATATTGAAGAGGTGGAACCCGTGGAGCAGAGATATACCTTGGGTGACATATACATCTCATCCTCTTTTTAAAATGGATACGTCAGAAAAGACAAATTACAACATCGAAGATTTTGCTAAGAAATTGACGAGCACAATTGCTGCGGGGAGCACACAAAGTACCCCGACTGCTTCTCCAACTGAGAAGGCTTGCCAGATTTTGTACCAGCCAATAATAATTGAATCTTATGCTGGGCTTGCTGCAGCACTACACAATGCTAATGAGTTGGGTTTTTTCAAATCGCGTGGTAAAGTTAGTTTTTAAATGTACATATGAGCTTAACCAGAGGTAACTATTCCATGTTTTCTAGAAAACACAAGAGAAGAAAAAAACCTCTTTTTAAAAAAAGAATAAAATGACAAGGGATTGCAACCTTTAAAAGCTGCTTTTTTCTAGTATCTTTATTTTTTTATCTCTTTAGAGTATAATTTTCGGTTTGAAATACAATTTTGGTAATTACTGACTGTTAGCTTGAGGTAGAGTAATTTATAGTTTTCCTTCCTATTTTAATTTCGTATTATTTGGCTGTTAGAATTAATCAACAGCAATTATAGCTTCTTTGGCTGTTGATTAATTTTGCTTTTGTGCTGAAACAACTCACTATATATTCTTTCTACGTTGTAGTTTGGCACAAATGATTTTTATTTAGGAAATTCCCCCTCATCACTAAGAGATTTTTTGCTGCTTCGAAGAATGAGAGCTTTTCACATGAAAAATATTTTACATTTACTGGCTCAGGGGCCTCAAAAAATGCATTTCGACAGGCCTCCATGCAAGAAATAAAAACCAACTTGAAAATGGAAACTTTTATTTTAAAAATTTAGATACGTATATCATCTAGCTATTTTGCTTCATAGTTAACTTTCCAACTGAGAAATTTGTTGCAGCATGGCACCAACTTTCCACTCTCTCAGCATAGAAACCAGCTAGTTGGCTATTTAGCCAATTTTATACCCTTGCCACAGCCAAAATTTTGCTCTTACACAGCAGATTTTCTTGTGAGTAAAAAGATGGATTCCTGAAGGGGGCGAAGTCCGGGATGTGACATCCTCGTAAAACATCATGAACTGCTGTACTTCCTTCCATTTCGACACATTGCTGTATCTTAAAGTTTTTCCACAGTATTCTAATTTTTTGTTTTTTTTTTTACAATTTTTGAAAACTTTCTAATATTTTGCACCTCTCAATACGCAGGAATTGTATAAAAGCATACAGTATGAAATTCACATTTTTAAATGTTTCAAATATCTCATTTTTGAAGCAAAGTAGTGTCTCTGAGCAGCAATTCAGACAATATTCATCGGTTTAATTGCATAAAATTCTTGCTAGTCATAATACACTGGAAAAAAAACCTAGATTTTTATTTGAACCACTTTTTTAACTCATGCTCAATCCATTTACACAATTAATACCTTTTTATGCAAATATTTGCATATTTCTGAAATTTTAAACTTTGACTGTTGATTTCTATGTTCTCAAATATAAGGAATCATAGTACGAAGTGTCAACGTTCTATAAAGTTTATTTAAAATATAATATTTTTGGTTAAAAAATTATTAGTTTTATGAGTTGTGGGCGTGACCTTATGGTTATGCCTTCAATACGGACAAATCATTGATTTTCAAGAACAAATATTTACTTCATTTTTTGTAGTACAGTAACCTGCGAACCTATGGGCAACCAAAACATTCATTTTGACCATTCCTGTGTTAATTCAGTTTTCTCGTGACGTATGTATGTATGTATGTATGTATGCATGTATAAAAAAGTAATGCAAAAAAAAGTAAGCTATAGATAGAAGTTTGAAATTTTGCGTGCAGATTTCGAGTGGGGGGTCTATTTGTGCATCTCCTCTTTTTGATTGCATTCGAATGCTTCAAAGTGGTCTTTTTTGGGGCAAATTAGTGTTAGTTTGCCAAGTTTTTGTCGTCAACTTGGCAACAAATTTGGTGGGAAAAAAAGACTTTTCGAACATGGGTTTTATTTGGCTCTATTTGCAATATTTAGCAAATAGTCCCTTGAATTTTGTTTAAATTTTTGATACTTAAAAAAATTAATGCTTCACATTTTGATCCATAATGGTTCCTTATATTCGAATATATTTACAGCATAGCGCTAAAGTTTAAAACTATGGGTAAAGTGCAGATACTGTCCGCCGACGGTTGCTATGGAATTGGCAAACATGCAGCTTAGACAAGTCTATCTGATTGATTGAGAAAAGTAAAAATATGATGCTTGTGTTCTGTTTAAGTCAATGTGACCCTGCATGCCTTAGAGACTAACACATATCTGCATAAACAGGCATCCCAGAAAACGAATAGATACTCCAATTGCACCTGTAAACCAGATGTTGGCCTTTCCATATCAATGGTCAGACAGTATACGTATAAACAAATCTCGTCCGTGCAAATAGATGGAACAATTGACATTTCCAAATGTCATGAATTCCAGTTTGTGTTTTCTAGAAAACATTGGAAGTTTACTAATTACCTCTCAAAAATACATGTCATAAACACGTCATTGCCTTGATATAAAAAAGTAAGCCTTCATGCAACTTTTTGACAATGTTTATAAATGAACTTTTGAATTTTGCACAGTGCTTCTGTTGATGTTTTGCTGTGCCAAATCATTTCTGATTGAATCTAGGTCAACTTTTAAAAATATATTACTGATGTATTGAATGTTGTGGTTTAAAAATATTCTGTGCATTTCTTGTTAATATTCTACAAAGATTTAGAGTTTAGTCATGTCATTTTGGTAAGATAATTTTAAGTCCTACCTATGACCAATTACTGTGATTTTTTTTTCTGTATCTAGTCTATTTTGATGTTTGAACTTCAATGCCAGTATTTTCAATTGTGATTTGATTGAAAGGTCACAATTGTTTGCATAATTCTTAATGCAAAATATGCTACAGATCTTTTAAACATTATTTACTTTAGGTGGCAAAAAAAAAATGAAAATAGTTTCAGTTTTTTTTTTCAACAATAGTAAGAAAATTTATGAGTTGTACCGTACCAAGTGCGGTCGCTAGCTTGTATTCTAATTTCACATTAGCTACCAGTTTTTTCAGCTCTCTTTGCTTTATAAGAGAATTTTTGCCTCCAACTCGACCACTTTCGTATTCCATGCTGATAAGAGCATAATAAGCTCGAAACTGCAGTCCATGGATCGAAATGGTCGAGTTGGCGGTGTATTGAATAGTAAGATATTTAAATATTCTTTAAAATTTCCTACAGTGTGTAAACTGCAAAAATTCTTATCTTTTTAGAGGGGTGACAGTTAAGGTGCAAGTAAATTTACTTATATTAATTTAGTATAACTCTTTTAAAGCAATCAACATGTGTTTTGGTGTGAAAAAAATGCCTTGTTAAACTGTGTTTTTGTCAAAAAAAAAAAAAAAATCCTTTCTGTGCACCTTTTATACCATATTCAATGAAAATTATGTGACTATGCCAAAAGTTTTGATTTTATGAAGTTTTAAAACAGTTTCTGCTGACATCAAAACTTTTTTTTTCTTGCATGTTAATGCATTAATCTTCTATCCTGAAACATTAATTGATGTCTCAGGGCCCTGCTCCACATCAGCGTAAAACACGACCGAAACTGAAGGCAGAAACTGAAAATCCGGGTACTTCCTTT
>JAXGGA010010416.1:0-46946 GCA_038373865.1 Uloborus plumipes | reverse complement strand
TTTTTTGCCTTATGGCTTATCTTTAAGCTAAAATATTTCCAAGAAGGAGTGAGAAATCAAAGTTATGCATTGTGTAACCATTTATAGTAAACATCTGTACACTACCAGAAAGTGAGTAAACCTTTGGTTATGTCTTCCTTTTTTTGGAATAAATTCCTCAATTTTAGCAAAATCGGGAAAATCAAATTTTTGTGATGGCAACTTCTAAGAGTGCTGTACCTTAACATTTTCCGTTATAAACATTGCCATATTTTTTTTCTGAATGCCAGGAGTAACTAGTTTCCGTAGATATCAAACACTTTCATATTGCATGAGTAGAAATTTTAAGAAAAAATTATTAAAAAACATCAATTTTTTGGTATTTTGAAGGTCCGGACAAACTTCGAGGACCCGTATCTCGGGAAATAAGTGGAGCAGGTAACTTTCCTTTTGGGCTTTTTCATACCTCTATACCATCAATCTGTGTACCAAATTAAAAAAAAATCCGAGTCGGTCGTGCGACCAACTTTTTTTTTTCGGTGAGTTGGTATGGAATCGCTCATATATATATATATATATATATATATAAGCTCTAGCTGCTTATCCACTGAACCAATCGAACCAAAAATTTCCAACATTGTTGCTTGAAGATATGCGCTGAAATGAATATTGCGATGATTTTAAACAATGCAGGACTATCAGTTATGGAAAACGAGCGTTGCCATTTTAAAGTTCAAAAATTCTCTTACTGTAACCACAACCATGCGCTCTGCGTTATGGGTCATTCCATGTGAAATGAGCAAAAATGAGAAAAAAGTGATGGCCGCATGGTAATAGATTTTTATGAAATTTGGTATACAGGTTCATTTAATGCATATATAGAAATATCTAAAATAGTTTGGCTCAGTATTTTTTATTTTAGTCGTTACATGCAACTGAAACTTGGCATGATTGAGCATTATCCGCACAAATGCTAAATGTTGTGTGTTTGAAGCCTTATATTTTATTACTTATGTCATGTAAACAAAAGAGTTTTATATGGCCATAATCCATGGAATAAGGTTATTTATCAGTCTCGCATTTACTAGTTTTATTGCAATAGTTAATTTTTTACTGAGTTGTAAAAACTGAAAATAATACAATGTTTTCTCAAAATTAAGCATTTTATTTTTTATTCTCGAGCTTTAAAGAATGCATTAGTATTTGCTCACATTGATACCCAGTTAAGTTCCAAGTATCATAAAACAAATACCTTACTTTTGGAGTTATATTTAAACTCCATTGTCTGCCAAAATTAGCTTTAAACTTAGATATTTTGTAAAATGACGATTTTCCCCTTTGTTTAGGCACAAAAATTTAAATGAGGGACACTTCGGACAACTGTTAAATTTTGCAAAAATGTAGGGAATTATGTCTACTATTAGCTTCGAGAGTTATAAGTGCCTTTTTGACTCTCAAGTTTGAGAAAAAAAAATCACAACAGCAGCATTCTATTAGGTCATTCCACGTGAAATGAGCAAAAATGAGAAACAAGTAGTGGCCGCATGGTAATAGATTTTTGGAAAAAATTGGTACACAGGTTCATTTTGTGCATATATAAGAAAATATCTAAAAGGTTTTGGCTTAAAATTATCTGTTTTAGGAGTTACATGCAATTCAAAATTGGCCCACTTGAACATCCTTCACATAAATGCTAAATGTTGCACTTTTGAACCCTTGTATTTTTTTAACTAGATAATGTAAACATAAAAGCTCCATATATTTGTAATTCTTGGAGGAGGACAATTTATCAGCTTACTGTAACTTTTTTAAAGTCATAATAATTAACTGTTAACTGAACTGTAAAAACCTAAAATATTTCGTTTTCAACAAAATTAAAGATTTTCATTATTTTTCTCACGCAAAAAAGAATTCAGTTGCATGATTTAAATTCATTTCAAACAAGCTGTTAACTTTCATAGAAATAACACCTTAATTTTTGAAGCTGTATTTTAATTCCTTGGTTTTCAAAATAATTTTTGAACTTAAGTATATTTCGTAAAACGATGATATTCGCCTTCAAGTAGGCATACAAATTTATATGAAAGACACTTTGGAAATTGCTCCAATTTTACAAGTATGTAGGCGGTATGCCATTATGTCTACTATTTGATTGAAGAAGCTCGATTGTGCCTTTTTTATTTCTTAACTTAGTATTAAATGGACAGAAACAATATTTTCTTCGTATTTTATATGAAGCTCCAGGAATTCAAAGGACCAGATAAACGACTAAACGGAGCAAAAGAAAGTGGATTTAGCATTAATTTCAATTTCTAAAAAATGTGCAATTATGATGTGGAACTTAGAGGGGAAATCTTGCGGATAAAAGTTAGATCTCAAGAAAATCAAATTATAATATAATCAATAAATGGATGAAATAGCTGTTTTTCTTCTAATTTTCATTCTATTCAAAAAGTTCTTTTTAATCTCTGTTAAGATTTGCTCAGATACTGAAATGATAGGTTTTATCGCAAGTAGCCTGTTATTCTTTCTCTATATGGGTGATTCTACGGTTAATGCGTTTTTTGTGTCCCCAAAGAAAAAATAATCTGTTTAATTTCACACTCATTATATCACTAGTAGTTGCTATTTTTATGATTGTAGTGGTAAGGGTCAGGCGAAATTTCAATTTTTGGGGGGTTTATCGATACCAGGTGAAAATGCGTTGCCAGGGGAGTGACACTATTGGCGGAATTCTGGTTTGATTTACAATTATTTCACTTATTTTCGGTGTAAAATCATAGTATGGACTCATTTCTATAAGACCTGTATTCAAAAAAAATTTCCCATTGTAATAAAATAAAAAAAAATCAATCTTGAAAACACGACATGTTGCATACAAGTCGCACCGCAGACCCCAAATAAAAATACTTCCTGCATTATTTACGTTCATTCAAATTGCTTACACAGGGGTAATTAAGATTAAAAATGAAATTAATTATGCTTATAACACAGTTTTAATGTATATTTACTCTTTTTTTGGAACAAAATTGCCAGGGGAGTGACGCCAGAGAAGTGACAAAATCACAGATTACCTATAAAAACAGCATCACGCGTTCTTTTTACCAGAACTTCACGTAAATCATGATGTCTGCACAAATAAGCATTACATTTTACATACGTACACTTATGTAACGATGAAATATAAAACATTATACTTACCAGGGGAAATACTACAGCGACTGGCGCAGTACGCTTTGAGGACCTTTCAAAGAGAACCGATGCAATAATATTCGATTTTTTTTTTAAAACCTCTTAGCTTGCTTTTAACTTTACTCAGTATTACACTGGTTATTCGCAATCAACATCATCCTTATGCATTTTTTATGCTAAATTTCAGTCTTTGAAGTTCGCCAGGTGAGGGTGACACTGTTGATATGACCCGTTGAATAGTGTATTTTTTTTTAATAATAATA
This sequence comes from Uloborus plumipes, assembly GCA_038373865.1. Taxonomy (NCBI): domain Eukaryota; kingdom Metazoa; phylum Arthropoda; class Arachnida; order Araneae; family Uloboridae; genus Uloborus; species Uloborus plumipes. The sequence continues at coordinate 43,512 of JAXGGA010010416.1, read as the reverse complement.
AATACTTTTTCAATGTTTACTGATGAAATATGTTTCTCTGTTAATGTAAGTGTGTGGTTATGGCAAAAAGCATTGTGCCAAGTTATCAAAAATTGAACGTCGAACATGTTTGTATAAAAACTAGTATTTGGACAGGCCAGAGGAGTATACATTTATGACTATTTTCAGCTATAAATGCTAAAATAAAATAATTGCAGTGAATTAATTGGGTGGTTCATATAAAAGATAATAGTCTGTAATGCTTCAGCATACAAAAACATTAATAAAATCAGTTTTTCATGAAGTTTTTTCATTGTCCGTCTGAATTCAAATAGCGTAGAATCACCCATATCACGGGTAGATATTGTTAAATAAAGTAACTTTTACTTGCACAATTAAATACAATTATTCATCCTGGAATACAATATACTTTGCAATAATTATGGAAAGCCTTCAGCAAATGCTTTATGAACACTTTTTCAAGAAAAGGAAGCACGAAATAAGTAATTAATTATTTCTTTACTTACAATAAATGGTTTCATTGATGAAACTTTACCTGAATTCAAGTTATTCTAATGACAAAAATACGCTGAAGGACAATAATTAAAATTTGATACTAAATAAAAGACACTTCAACATGCTGCGTAAAAAAATTGAGCAAATTAGGGGTATTCCCTTTTGTTCAAACTAACATCTGAAAAAGTGGAAAGAATGAAAATTTCGATACATTTCAATTTTTTAAAGTACGATTTCATCATTAAAAAAATTGACACCAATTATTAACTTAGCCCAGGTAATTAGTAATAGATAGTTTTACGCTCTGTATTACTCTTTTCTCTTATTTTTTCATTCAAGGAGCTAGTAGAGTAATTTGAAATGTGAAAAAAGTTAAACAGATTTCAATCTTTGTTAATATCTCAGACTTAATGAAAGCTCCAAATAAATTTAACTTTCATCTTTTCTGATCGAGATTTTTCCAGAGAATGTGAAATTATTTATTTTTTAAATATGTATGTATATAACTTACGAAGTTATAGAGTCACAAACTGGCTGTCATGAACTCTGAAAATTTAGACTTGGTGCAAGCCTTAATTTCTGATGTCAATAGCAAAACAACAAACAGTTTTTAAACTTTCATACTTTGCATTTCCTCATAGATATGCAGGTTTTACCCTAATAAAAATTTTCATTGAAATTTGTGACATGTGAGCCACAGCCGATTTGCTCATTTCGCATGGAATGACCCTTATTTAAAATCATCACAAGCTTCAGCGCAAACCTTCAAGCAATCATATCTGAAATTTTTGTCCCATTGATTTAGCGGATAGAAAGCTCTATGGCTTCATATACATGGAAGTTTCTGCAGATCTTGTTATTATTCTAGATAATCGAGAAAAGTTTCGACGCGCATAAGCACAAAAATGTGACTTACGCAGAGTAAGGAGTCCTTGTTCTGTGCGGTTAGCATTTAATTGGTATATTCGATAATCCGAAACATTATAAAAACATTGAAGCTGATTTTTAGAACTGACATTTTGTAAATAGGAAAATAAAAAAAAGAAAATATTTTTTTATTTTCAAAACAATACGTGTGTACAGAGATATAATACGAAGAAAAATTAAAATACTCGTCCTACAATAGACACAATCGCCACTGAACAGTTATTTTCCAGTAAATCCAAATTGTCGATAGTCGGAACACGATCCAAAGATATTCAAACTAATATTTTTCAATACTTTTTTATGCAGCGCGTTTTTGAACTTAAATATGAGCGATCCATTCTTTTATAAGGGAAATGAAAAACTGAATGTGGTGTATTTTATAACAGCAAGTCTCACCAAAAGTGTCTCGCGATGACAGATTCAAATTATTTGCTCTGCATAAGGCTTCCTTTCATCATTGTTTCGTGACCTCCTGGCCCTTTGCCAAACAGAAAACGAACACAAACAAAAAAAAAAAAAAATACTAAATATACCCCAAATGGAGGTACACCAGTGAGAATTAGTCAAAAGAAAATACTTTCTTAATAGAGAATACTCCTTCCTTTATCTGTTAGAGCAGTGCTTCTCAACCGGCGTGCGAGGAAAGGTTCATGGTGTGCGGCAGTATTTTCGGAATTGCAGAAAAAAAAACGAACATAGATATATTTTACCAGCGTAAAAGTTTCGGATAGCAATCAGAAATAATGTGGCTAGTTAAATTAAATGCCAAAACCAAAAATTTATGCCATGAACGAAGAACCTCCTTTACCAGCGAGTTTAACCCTTTATGCCCCGGCGGGACTCAGAAGTCCCGCTAGTATTAATTTAGTATTATGAATCCTATATGCCTAGAATTATGCTGAAGCTTTTAAGTACCATCCTTGTACTTCGCTGAGAGGCCAACAGATGGTTCCTGGAATAGGAAACGGTTTTCTTAGGGGCCCTAAGGCGTGGGGGCCTTAGACCCTACTGATTTTCAAAATTTGTTAAATTAACTTGGGACATGAAGGATTAAAGGAATTAGGCGGTTTCACTAAAAAAAATGAATAGATAAATAAATATGATATCTACATAAAAAATAAGATACCAACAAACATAGTTAAATTTTTTATTTTGTTAAAAAGTATCTTCGTGAAAGCCACAGCTTCACAGCTTAGTGGGGAAAAGTACATGGGCCGTTGAAATATGTTTTAAATATAAAACAAAAGTTTAAAAAATACAGAGAGAAAAACTTTAAATACTGTAATTTAAAAAATAGTCATACTAGTACAATGTTAAAACTATGTGTACCGCAAGGGCGCCAATAAGAAATCTGGGATGAAAGCAATGTGCCGCGGGGTACCATAGCGAATTTGAAATGTTCTTAGCGTACCGAAAGGCATCTTAGAGGGTGCTTAATGCTAAGTCTGGAGCGCCATCGGCACCCTTTAGGGTGAATGAAGCTTGCGCATGCTCAGTTAGACATCTCGCAACATAATGTCAGTACTAAGCGGCACCTTTGATAGCCTGCGCCTGCGCATTGCGACTCCGAGATCTCATCATCATCAACCATTTGAATGGCGGACATCTTGTTTTCTTCGACACGACAGAATTCTCGGTACAGTGTTTTCACAGTCTAGGATTTCCCCTTGAGTTTATTATATATAACAATGGATTAATTCCTCATTTTAATCTTCGCATTCTCACGTAAATTCATGCATTTATTCATGGTCCTAAGATTTCCCAACATATTTACAATCATTTCAAAGTGTTCTTAGGAAAATGTATCGCTGCGAAGCAACACTTTAGCTGCGTAGGCACAGCCAGCGGCAGCAGAACTAAAAAAAAAAAAAAAGTCTGCCAGACTCTTTCTTATTTGTTTTTATTATGCCATGATTTGCATTTCGTGCTTTGGCTAATGCGTGAATATCAGGAAAATTGCCAATTTGACCATGGAAATGTTCAATTTTTAAAGATACTCAGAAAATTAAATTAATAGGGTATTTCAAATACACATTAGCAAAATTTTTTTTTTAATTAAGGGCATGGTCAAGGGGAACATTTACCCCCATTTTAGAGGGGGTTGTCTTTGAGCGTTACCGACATGATGAGAATGCTACAGATCTGACAAATATTACAGATTTCACACTTAGTGTACAAAAGTAAACCCATTCACTACCTTTTATGCTTAAAAAGAAAATAACTATTACTTAGAATATAATACACAGCCTGAACGCTTTTTTTTTTCATAAATAAAATTAGAGACTAATTAAAAGTTAGTTAAAGTTTAAATTAATGCGACAAAGTTTTTTTTCAAACAGATAAATAGGTTGTTAGTTAAAAAATCAAAATAAAATAAAATTCTTAACGCAATCTTAAAAAAAGAAATCAATTCAAGACAGTCAGAGTTTGGCGGGGGAGGGAGATTTGCACTTAACTGTTCGTAAGTTTTCCATTTTAAAACAAAATTATATTTTTGGGTGCAGTAGTTACAAATGAAGGTCTGAATATTGATGTAAAGGAAAAAAAGATAAAAAATGGCAATAATTTTGTTTGAAAACTCAAATTTTGCTGTAAAATTAATGTTTTTGAAGCATTTAAAAAAACAATAAATAAACTGCTTTCAATAATGGAAAATTTGGCAGGAAAAACGATACACTTGAAATTATCTTTGTCCTTTAAAACTCTACTCAAAACACGAAGAAAGAATTGCGAAAAGCATCGGTAACGCACCCATCAGTTTCGTAACAAATATCTTCTACTTCGGCGCTGCCGACATGACAAATTTCCCGCAATATGATAGCTGAACATCCCTAATTAAAGATTCAAAAATAAAACACCTTATTATGTCCATGGCAATAGGTTTCTTTTACATTATGCAAAAATAGATTGAAAAATTAATTTATTTTGTGTCTTAATTTCCGCTGCCGACATGACACTTCATTTGGTAGAAACAGAAAAGTCAAGATTGAAAAAATTTTACCTGTAATTCAATGCAGCCGAATTGAAAATTTTCTATCGGAACTGAAACAGCACATATTAGAGCTTAACCCAGAGTAATTTTTTGGCGCCAAAAAAGGTTTTGTCTAGATATTATCATTCCGGAAGTTGGCTTACTCGTCATGTTATGAAAACTTGTGACAAGAAGAAATTGCTTTTTTTTTTATCGATCTAAATTAATTTTACCTAAAACACAAGAGTTAATCGTCACAGATGAACATAAAACACGTTATTTCCTTTTTGTATTTGTTTCTGCTGCGATGTTTTATAATCCACAGGATTTTTTTGAATTTTGTGACTCGAATGTGTGACGTGCTGCCGACATGACATTGAGGCAATAAAAAGAGTTCTAGTGTCACAAATTAAAGTAAAATCTGAAAATTTTGTCATGGATTGTATGTGCGACGCAGTTTACTGTATGAAAAAAGAAAATTTTTTGTTTTTATTTGGAAGTGCTTGAGAAATTCATTTATGACTTAAATTAGTACTTTTCCTGATATTCACCCTAATATCTTTCGTTGGCGATTTTGATAACGAATGCTGAGTTCGTTATTGCCAGAGTTTTTTGTTTTTTTTTTTCTTGTTCCATCAGTTGAAATGAATAGATCGTTAAAATATATTTCGATTTTTAACCTGTCGAAAAACTTGACGTTTAACAAAGAATGCTTTTCAAATACTCCTATCTTTCATTCCATAAATATATTCAAATATCGAACTATACACATGTATTAATACTCTTGATTAAAATTTTAGACGTTAATGAAACGATTCAATTTTTTATTGATCGTATAATACAACTGAATATTTTTGATTGTTCTTGACAGGGATCCATGAAATACCTTCCCTCTTCATTTTCGGTACAGATAATGCTGTAGTAAATGTCCATAGCATTTTGAAACTACTGAGTTGTATCATGAGTCATGAATTCTTTAAAAAAATGTTGGAAAGTCCGAACTGTGAGAAAATGCTTTCAATTACAAAAATTCGATCATTTTCAAATCGGAATTCAAGGTGAAAATATACCAAGACTTCGTGAATAAAAACAGTAAATAAAAGTAAACACAGTTGAAAAGCAAAAACGCACACAACATAGGAAGGATCTGCAATAGTGAACAGTGAGGGTGCCATTATACTCTCCTATATGGTTCCTTCTTTCACCCGTGGTGCTTGTTGGATTGAGGGTGCCAGTTTTTCATCCAAGAAAAGGGTGAAATCTCGGCTCCCTACAGGGTGCCGCTGGTGCTACAAGCGTTTTACCCCTGAAAGGTGCCAATTGCAACCAGTAGTTTTAACAGTGTCCACGTTGGAAAATAACTCTTTGTTAGTTAAAAATACTTGCCAGCTACACATTCTTTTGAGGTCGTTAACACGGAAATTTTAGCTCACAATTAAGGACATTGCAAGAAGATAGCACAAGACATTGACGGGTCATTGTTTTCGATATTAATTTAAAAGCGGAAATTCAGATTCCTCATAATCAATGGCCCGTCAAAAAAATTTATTATGAATAAATTTTTGAGGTGACATTCAAAGTTTTTATATTTTACAGACTACTGTTATCTTTGAATCAAAATATTTGATTATTGAAATGCATACTTGGAAAACGAAAAAAAAAAAAAATCGTTCAATCTTCTTTGACAGCAGGAATTTTCCTCCAACTCACCTTGAAAATGATTGAATGATATTTTTATTACTGAATTAAAACCTCGTATTTTACTTTTTTTTTTTTTTTTAAATAACTAATGACACGCGTAGAGTGTCATTGGTTATTTAAAATTGTAACTTAAGATAAATAATCTGTTGAATTGAAACCCATTATTTTACTTTATTTTAAATGAGAAATTCCTCGCGTAAGGAAATAAGGGTCATCGTAACTTAAGCTAAATATCTTGCGATATCTTTGAGGTTGAAGTAATGAGTCATTCTCTTATACAAAAATCGCCTTTTGATTTTAATCATTTTTCTGTAACACACATAAATGTAAATTTTATGGAACATTTTGGGAAATCGATTGATCAGTATAGGGTGGGCCGAAAATGACTTTTTTTTTATAATTTCGATAATAGGTATTACGGAAAAGGTGCCATTGGGGGAGCAAAAGGCACAGAAAAAGATTGACATTTTTTGGTCAATTTCCTGATCTGCCGCAAAAACGTTGAAGATTGGAAAAAATGCACTTTTTTCGAGATTTTTAGTGCATTAAAAAAAAATCTATTTCCGATAACGGGTAGGGCGAAAAGGTGCCATTTCGGGTATAGAAATATCCATAAAAAAATTTGAGGTCTGTGGTCTTTTCCACAAATGCCTAGAAGATTTGTTAATTTCCTATTTTTTTTTTTCTAAGTGTTAAATCCAATTTCGTCAAAACGTTAAAATGCAGTTTTCGCCGTACTTATCTGAAATAACTACATTGTTTGTCACATATGATGCAATTTTAGATGTTCGGTGCTGAAATTTTTTTGAAAATAATTTCCTAAAAATCTCAAACTGCATTTTTTCCAAACTTCAACGCAATTGCGGCAGATCAAGAAATTGACCAAAAAATTTATTTTTTTTATGTGCACTTTGCTCCCCTATGGCACCTTTTCCGTACGCCCCATCATTGAAATATCATTTTCAGCCAACCCTATTGATCAGAAGAGCTTATTATGTGTTTTTTATGCTTTGTACTAACGTACGTGAAATGTGGGTTCAACGAAAGGTAAGTTGATTTGTTAGTTTTAAATATTGGTCTTGGAAATATTAAACATGATTTTAGTCATGATCGTGTTCCTCATTATGTAGGGGTCCATCATCATTTAAGAGTACCTCAATTTTGTCAATAAATAAGAGCAGTTATTCCTTCTCCCCCTTCTTATTTTTATACGAAGTACAGGAGGTGTTATATTCACGAAAAATTCCCCACTCAAAATAAAACCTAAATTTTTTATTTTAACCACCCCTAAATAAATTTAGACTAGTTTTTTTTTTCATCACTTCTAACTAACCATCTACTAGGGCTGTTCAATAAAGAATGTGGATAACATTTTAAAATTTGATTCCTATTACATGAAATTCGCCGGTCAGATCTTTTTTTTCCTGTGTTCAAGTCATGCCGGAAGTCATGTTTGAACACATTCTTCAAAAACATTTCCGAAGCTTCCGTCATTGCCTCTGAAGGAGAGAAACGCTATCCCGGAGGGTTTGGGGTCAAAATGTCGCGGCCGAAATGTCGCGGTCCAAAATGTCGCCAGTCCAAAATGTCGCCGGTCAAAAATGTCGCCGGTCCAAAATGTCGCGGCCGAAATGTCGCGGGCCAAAATGTCGCCAGTCCGAAATGCCGCCGATCCAAATTATGATAAACACACCTGTTAAGTAACTTTTTTTAAACGTAGCAGTTAAGAAAATTAGCTTAATTTATTAACAAAAATGTACCTAAATTGATTTCTTCTAAAGCTTAAATTATTTCAGTACCGAAGTAATTATATAGTTTTTTCGAGGCTGTACTTAGGGTCCAGGGACGCTAAATTTCTTCCTTTTTAATACGCTTCTATTAGTATCACATGTGGGTTTGTTTGTATGTATGCATGTAACTCTGAATAAAAGATAAAATTCACGTTCATTACAAACGTAAAAGTAAAAAAAAATATACTACCATTATTAATACTAAAGGCTAAACTATATTGCATGTTGATGTATAATAAGTGCATTTGCCATTAATTCTGAGTTGGGCATCGATCGTCCACAAAATGCATATTATAAGTGCAAGCAAACTTAGCGGATATTCAACAGTTTTGAAAATCTTCTTTTGAATTTGATTTACTCTAAAAGCGTACTATATTTAGGATTATTTCTTTTTTTTTTATCACACAAAGAAATTAAACAAATAAATTTGCTGCAAAGGCTATTTTTCCCCCTTTTGCAAAAACGGAATACCGTTTAATCACCACGCAGCCGACAGTTTTCTTCTAGAACATTTTCTTTAAGAGTAGGTTGGGAAAGTTTGAAATCAAACTAAGGACGCATTGGAAAACAGAACAGGGCACGCTCGCTCATGGAATTATTGCTTTCTTTGTAACAACTGGGTGGTGGAAGGGAGGTGAAATGTCAAGAGGAAAAATGGTATCATATTCAACTCCACATTTAAATACTGATTATAACGAAGGTACAGTGCCATGTGTGAGCTAATTAACGCCTGAAATAAATAAGCATCTTGCCCTTTATGACCATTCTACAACCAAACTGTTGTCTGAATACTTGCATTACTTCTTGATATACATCACTCACATAATGAAAAATAAAAAGTTCAATTTCTTTGCTTCCTCGATGCTGTGGCATATCGTCTGAACGCTTTCTATGGCCCAATTTTTTATTTGATTTCGCCTGAACCTTCTTCAGACATAGTAATCACACTGTGCTGAAAACGTTGCATTACATTCTTGTATGTAAAAACTCCCTTGGAAGAACTAGCGGCAAAAACCAATCAACACTGAATCACATATTGGTACATGTATGTACCAAATTTCATTCTAATTCATGCAGTAAGTTTTGAGGTAGAGTCGCCCCCCAAAAAATGGGTCACGCAGATACACACTTACAAATTTTCTTTTAAAAAAATAAACGGTAAAATTGAATTCAGCACATGTCAGAATGTGTAAATTCTTCCAAATTGAAAATTTTTCACTGATTCAATACTTTCTCTTACACATTATGTGTAGAATAAAATAAAAACACCTCTATTATTAAATAATTCAGACTTGTTTTCCATCATGTAAGAAATTTTAACAAAAGTTAAGTTTCAAACATTGTATATCTGTCTTATTCATTTCATTGTTCTTCAACTTCTTCTTTTTTAACACTTAATTTTTCTTCCGATGTCAATTAAACTTGTCTTTGGCTGCTAATCTATTCGTTTTTAAGTTGGTAGATAGCGAGTCACGGTGAAATAATCTATTGTAAATAAATAACGTACGCTTATTTGAAAACTATTTGTTTCTTGAAAAACGCTCGAAACAGTTACAAGCCGAAAGGGTAAATTTTTTACAGTATTTTTCAAAAATTTTAGTCCATGCTATCGTTAACGCACACGTTCATCAACAGCAATTAACAGTCTTTTGCTAATTTGGTGATAAAAAGCCTTTTCTTATGTTTTAATTTTTGGGACAAAGTGTATCAATATCGGACCTTCTACATTTTTGTCTGACTACATTTGGACTGGCGACATTTTGGACCGACACATTTTGGACCGCGACATTTTTGACCAGCGACATTTTTGGCCGGCGACATTTTGGGCCCGCGACATTTTGGACCCGCGACATTTTGGACCCGCGACATTATGACCCGCGACATTTTGGCCCGCGACATTTTTTCCCGGCGACGTTTTGGGCGCGACATTTTGGGCGTATACCATCCCGGAGGAACAACAACTGATTAGCACGTGTATTTAACCTAATTGTAACAACCACGCGCAAAGTACCGGCATTGCGGCGGGCTCCCCCTGTTTATACAAAGTTCCTACGCCACTGGAAAGTTTCTTTAGAATACACCTTGTATAATATGCAATAGCACATAAAGTATGAAATATTTTTCTCTCTCTGTATCTATCTAGTTTTCTCTAGATACCTATATAGATAGATTTATGCCATAGGTACTAAAGCAATTAATGGCAGTCATCATCTACTAAAACATTTATTGTTACTTTAAAGGAGCAAACTGATTATCTATAACAAGAATCTTTAGACTAAAAATAGTTACTTGGTAAGCATATAAGAGCAGCTGCTGTGAATTGAATGAAATCTTCTCTAAGAAACAAATAAAACATGGATAAACTGAAACTGGCATGTTCATACGAAGAATGAAAAGCATGTATTTTCTCCCTCTTTTTTCCAAAATTCAAAGCAGAAAATACATAAATTAATGAATTTTTTTTTTTTTTGTCATTTTCTAAATTTATACACCTTATGCTCGAACTCGAAGGGCAGTGGTAAAGCAATTAACTCACAAGAATCTAACCCCAAGGGGTGGGAAAGTGGCGTACTGTCTAACAATTATAGAATTACTTACTAAGAGTTTATTTGGTTTTCTTCCGCTCCACACTCAAATACGCAATAGTCCCCATTGGAAGTCACTCAGAAAAGCAAATTTTTTGCAAAGTGCTTCTGCATCAGAAAAATCTGAGCTTCTTGTGCCATTTTACGCAAAGATTTTTTTAAAAACGTACGTTTTGATTCGAACCCGTTTATAACGACACCGCTTTTAATGACAAATCGGTTATAACATGAAAGAAACTGACCTCAGCAGATCAGAGACGTAACTGGGGGAGAGTTGGGAATACCCCTCCTCCTTTCCCAAATCTTTGAAATTGTCTTTTTTTGAATAAAGGACTAAAACTAAACATATATACCATCGCATTTGAATATACAACTCCTTCTTTTTAAGATTTATTTTCGCTCAAATCAGCTTTGAGATATTTTTATACTACCTGTTGCTTGTTAAAAAGCAGCCCCTTGTAGCTTTGAGAAAAACGAGTTCATTCAGTTCAGTGTTCGAGTACAAGAAAGTTAAACGTCATCTAAAAATGATAAGGATATTATGAAAAAAAAAAACTCATTATGTATTATCTGCCCAATACTTTTGAAGTTGGGACATTTTCAGTTTTTTTTAGAGACAGACATAAAATTAAGAAAATGTGGATCGCAATTGATTGCAAAATTGATTGATCGCAAAAATTGATGATTGATCGCAAAAGTTTACTATTTCGGACGATGACGAGGATGGAGTATCTGTGAGTATAAATGATTCCCAAACACTATGGACTTTTCAAAACACATGTAGTGAAAAGTTCTCTCGATTTTTTTTTCTTGAAGATATTAAACTGAGAGAGATGAGATGCAACTACAAACAGTTTCGATATTTATATTACGAAACAGATTTTAATAATTAAAAAAAAGAAAAAAGGCAAACTCTGTTAAAGGAATATTTTAGTTACATAAATTACTTTCAGCTTTATGTACATTATCTTTATTTTATGCGAAACAAAATAATAAGCTACACTTTTAAAATATTTGAGCATTGGGCCATTTATTAATCAAATAGTTAATAAATCATTTGTTCTTTCAATCATACTTTTCGTTGATATTTACTAGAATATTTTAATAGTCTACCTTAAAAGCAACGTGACCTACCTATTTATAATATAAATAAATCTTGAGTCAGTCGCTCAATACCACGATTTCACGAATCACCTACAGTCAAATTCAAAGCGTATGCTGGTAAAAGTATTAATTTAAATAGAAATGAGCAACTTTGTTATCAGAAAGTTAATACATTATGTGAGTTCTCAATATTGTGCAATGTTGATGTTGGGAAAAAGGACTAGCGTGATAAAAACAATTATGAAGACGTTATTAATTTGAGTGCGTGTATTACTTTTTCAAGCCAAGAGTTAGCATAAGAACTTTAACTTTCTTAGTACAGTTGGATGAGTTTGCAATGTTTTTTTTAATAATGCGTGTTTTACTTCATTGTTCTCTCTTCAAGTTAAGTTTATGATTTTCGTGCTCATCGTGAATTAGTTTTATTCTTTGTTTCAACTTGTTTCACTTTTTCCTTGTTTCATCTAGCTATGCTTTCAATGTTGATTCATCGTTTTAGTATTTTCGAAAATAAGAATAAGATTAACATTAATTTTACTCTTAAATTTTTCTTCCAAACTTGTAATGAAAGAAAACCTTTTCTTTGTTACATTTGTTTTAATTTCCGTTAATTTTACGCCACGTTATGAGGTAAAATGGTCATAAAAACAGCCTATACTCGACTGTAACCTTTCTTGACAGAAACATCGTGACGTCAGCGTGACGTTTGCATGACGTTAGCCTATGAAAAACGAGCTAGATAAAACGTCACAGCCTACTTGGCGAATTAGTGGAGATCGCTAACTTCTTGTGAGCTCTTATTGGCTTCTCCCGTAGTGACGTTGAGTGTCAAGTTAAGTTGCTTTCTAGTATAGAAGAAGCTATGATTTAACTGCTTTATTTGTTCAACAAAAAATAAATAAATAAACAACAGTACTAATTTTAATTTTGACATCCCGAATTCAAAATGTGTTTTTCGAAATAACGAATTTTGTTTGTCTGCAGACGATCGTGTGTGTGCGTGCTCCTTGGCCGTCATATCCTGCATGGTAGTACAGCGGGATTGTTGAGACTGCCGCCATGTCCTACAGGGGCAAGTGAGCAGGTCTGAGTTGATGGAGCACCGGGATGCGAGACGTTGGCAGACTGTCAATGTGAAAAAGGGAAACGACACGACGTTTAAAGTCCAATACATACATGTCACTGTGTCATTGCTCAAAAAAGGGAAATTTAAAAAAATGCAGTTACTCTCAGTTGTTAGTGTAAGGTTAGATATTTGTCAATAAAATTTAAATATTTTAAAGTGGTTTTAGAAGCGTAGCTTAGCAAGTTAGAAAATAGCTAAAAAAATTGTCATTTTTTTTTCCACCTGGCCTTATTAGTTGAATGAAAAGAAGTAGGTATGATATTTCATAAGTTTAGAAAGTAAAACAGAATACTTAATTTATATTCATGCTTCAGTTTCATAAGCCAGTACAAAAAAATCTATCATCAAACCCTGTACTGAATGTATATATATATATATATATATATATATATATATATATATATATATATATATTGTTAAAAATTTTGAAATATCATTAATGAACATCAATAAGCCCTACTTGCGTACAATTATCCAATTACGTTATTTGAAGAAAAATTTAATATATGAAGGGTCAGGGGGAAAAACCACGGTAGTCCACTTTTTGTTGAATTTAAACTAATGCTACCACATGTTAGAAAAATAAGTGTAATTTCGTTTAGTATATGCAATATTCGTGAAAAAACACTGTAGTCTATGTATTATTGTCATTTTAGAACAACTATACTGGGGAAGTTTATGAGTTCGTAAAGTTTAAATTTCGTTTTTCTCAAAATGAATCAAATGTGACTACCGTGGGTTTTCCCCCTGACCCTTCATATAATAATAATAATAATAATTGAAACCTAAAATAAGGAATTACGTCATTCCAAGGTAAAGTGCCCTGCAGTTGACTCCGAAAAACAGTTTGAAAAAAAAAAAAAAGCTGACATCCTTACATAAAACAAATATTTAAAAGTCTTACCAATTTTCTAAAATTTTTTGAATGAGTTTTTTTCTCTCATTGCATCTTTAAATAAAACAAATATTTCATGCATTACCAAAATTCTAATAAAATTTAAAATTAGTTTATCGTTCTTAAGAAGAATAAATTCCATGCTAAATTATTTTAGAAAATTGATAATGCTTTAACGATTTATTTCACTCAAAGCTATCAGTTTTAGGAAAAAAAATTCTGAATATCAGCTGCAGACCACTTTACCTTATAGTTTAAAAATTGAACACAAATTTCGTTTTTGTAATTTAAGGATGAAAAAATTACCTGTGTCATTCAGTATGAGTAGAAATTTTTCTTCGATGCAAGGCACTGGCCTTTGACAGGGCAGTATAACGGCAAAGCATAACACAAAGAGGATAGAAGGTAAAAACGAAACTCCGAAAGCAATTCTTCTTGATAACGACATCTCACTAAAACCAGCTGCAATTTTTCCCTGTTTAGACGTTTCAGGCACTTGGGACACTTGCATTGGCAACACAGGGTTTAAAGCAATATCTTTCTCTTTCTTTTCACTGTCTAATTTAAGTCTGGTATCTGCAGGTCCAAATTGTGTTGCATTTAGGATTACTCCCTTTGATATACCCCCTCCATTTCTTGCAGATTGCATATTGACAGTTTCCATAGAACCCACGTTGACCACTGCTGGTGAGAAAGTTTCTTCAGCCGGGCCGTTGTACCCATGCTTACCATCTTTTTTATCTTTCGGTCCAGATGGTCTTCTGTTTATTATGTGGGAGTCATCAACAATGGGCACATCTGCTACTAAATCGGCTAAAATCACTGCCGAACAGCTTTCTTGACTTGTCAAACTGGGACTTCTTGCACTAACTTTCGGCATTTTAGCTGAGTTTGGTTGCTGTTAGCATAACCTGCATATGTCAGAGAAAAGACACGAACTTTGAAGATTTTTTTTTTAATTTAAAGAAAACTTCAAATTCTAAAAATATTCCGGTGCAAGTAAAATCTTTTCCAAACAACAAAAAATAAATAAGCTACCTTAAATAAATAAAATATCCTTATTTACTGCACCAGCTCGATTAAATAAATAAGAGTTTCAAAGAGAAACATAAAGGAGAAGGGATTCCGTGTTTCACCTTTGCCAGAATAGAGCGTCCGAGGAACTAACAACGGCATGTGTTCGGGAAAAGGAGAAAAAGATCAGTTTTGGCTCCGTTCACCGGTGACGCAATAGATAGCAGTTGGTAGCGCAGTATGTATGCGCGTGTGGAGATTGAAGGCTACACGATCTGTTACCTTCCATGAGAAATAATGAGACGACAAATATCATTCGGTAGTTTACGAAATAGCTCAGGTGTCTAGGGAATTTAACTTCTTCCAGTGAAAAATATGAATCGTCCCACTGTCAATCTTGTCATTGCATTCTCATTGTTAGAGCAACACTTTTAATCTTACTTTCATCAATCTTTAATTTGTAATTGTTCCCTCTGTTTATTTTGGTCAAAACTTGTGAAATATATTGAAAAGAGTAATTAAGGCATTATGTTCTTTGGGGGGGAGGGGAGAATTTTCCCACTTTCTAACTTCGTCAGTCACGTATATTACGTTCTTCGCTGGAGCTTAAAATCACTCAAAAACACGCTTTTATTTAGAAAGAAATTAAGGAAAAGAAAAACTATGAGTTACTTTAGATAGACGCTTACTTAACTAATTTTGCTCAATGATAGATTTTGTGTTTTCTTTTATTATTATTATTATTATTATTATTATTATTATTACTATTATTAGTTGGAGAAATACTGCCAACTCTTACAATATTTTATTTGACTGAATTCTGACCAAAGGCCAAGATAGAGACACTTCAATGACCAAATAGATCCACTTACGCTACCAGAATTTTCACGAAATGTATTGTCAGAACGGTCTCTACATAAGCAAATCCCCCCCCCCTCTCCGTATCTGCCTGCCATCTAAGAGTATTAAAGAAAATAAGTGGAGAGAGAAAAAGAGAGAGAGAGAATGTAGTGAGTGAACAGTAGTTCACTTGACTGTGGTCAGTGAACCATCATCTTTTCGCACTGATGATGGGGCTTCATTTATAATAGCCCCGAAAAAGCTATTTGCTAGAGTTTTCTAACTCTTTTTAAACCTTTTATTTGTACCTTTGGACACGTTGTCTTACATTTTTAACTTCATTAATTGTACAAAGTTTTCAACTGCTTTTCTTACAAACGGTTGTAACTTTTTATTTCATGCAGTTTTTTTTTTTTTTTTTTTTAATTTGACTTTTCACATATTTTTCCAAGTGCATCAAGTACGGTTTCTTTTTCTCTTTTTTCTTTTTTATTATATGTATTTATTTTTATTTATTATTAATTTTTTTTTTGTAACAATTCCACGCCGTGCTGGCAGAAATAATTGAATCGGTGAGTGCAAAATTAACGTCAGTCAAGAACTTCAAATTGTTCTTTAGAGAGAAAAAACGTCTTAATTCTAGCATTGTTTCTACGGTCAACATTCAAATAACAGGCCCCGTATCTTTCAAATTAGTAACCTGACTGACGTGATTTTTGATATCAACATGCATCTAGCCTCCCACAGCTCGTTTCCATAAAAAACGAATTTTCGAATTTTTGTGTCTGATGTTATTTTTGCTCTCACCGATTCAATTGAAAGTGGAAATTAAAAAAATCATGAAAATTACTAGACATATTTTCAAAATAAAAATCCTAATATGTTCTTCCTTGCTTCGTCAATGGAATCAAAATTTATCTGAAAACTAGATCATGCTACCTTGCATCTGCATCAACAACAGTTAAAAGTTAAATTAAATGTAGGGCAAAAAATTAAACTGTTCTGAGGTGTACTAATATGAACCTCTCTCTCTCTCTCTTAACATTGTGTTAGTTTCTTATTATTTTCGGACATGAGTTAAATCAAAATTCAAATTTCGACTTCTTAATCATAACGCGACTCTTGAGGTCTAGCAGGTTAAACAGGAACATGCTGTATACCTCTTAATTATTATTGTTATATCTTCCCGTTCTCTTACATAGCATATAATTTCCAAATTTAACAGGAAAAAAATCGCTTCTTGGGTACAACTCTGTAGTCTCTTTTTTATAAAGAAACTGCTTATAACATACATTTTATTCTAGCTCATTAAACCTATCACAGATTTCAAAGTTGAAGAAATTATAGCTCGTGGGTTCCTTGGGGTCATATGTGACCCCAACGCAATTTCTGTTTAATATATCTTGTTAATCAACCATTTGTTTTTAATGACATTTTGTCGCTTTTATTCTTCTAGTTTTCTATTCAAAATAATGCTATTATTATGTTTTATTTTTCCCGAAATGCATTTTTTGCACACAAGACCCTTGGGGTCACTTCCCCAGAATGCCAAAAAAAGAGCAGGTTGCAACTTTTGTCCAAGAGAACTGGACATAAAATGCATCGAAAAATGTCATAAGTGTTTGAAATTCACTTGCAAAAAATCATGTTTTTTCAGGTATCTAACAGTTGTAAATAAATCTATAGTTATTGTAATTTTTGCTCTAAAATTTTAATTTTTAATGCATAAAAACTAAATTTTACTTTGATTATGTCTTTTTATTTTTATTTTTTTAGCATTAAAAAGTGTATGAACTTAAATAATGCATGTAACATTCAATGATCATAATAAATTAATTAAAGGAAGCATTGGGGTCGTTTATGACCCCAAGGGTCTTGAGTGTAATTGAAATGGGAGGGACCCACGAAGGTTAACTTTCATAAAGACAATCTTAAAATAATAGCTTCGTTTTGAATCGCAAAATTATTTATTTGTTGCTTTGTTTTACGGAAAACCAGACGGTCGTTCATGGTTAGTAATTTCTACTACTAAAAAGTATAACTTCTATTTTTCAAGGACTGCAGTTGACAGTTCTGAGAACTGCAAAAAAAAAAGTCTGATAGAAGATCACGTTCACGCACAATACTTTTACAACCACATAACGCGTGGAGAAACTTTTATACGTGACGTTTCCACACGTAGGCTTATAATCAGTAAATACAAGGAAACAAAACACACGATTTGTTAGGAAGTGAAATAAATGTAGTTAATACAATATTCGATGAGCAAAAATCTTTGTAGCAGAAATATTTCTGCCACAAAGTTTTGTCAGATACGTTTATTCTAAGTGAGTTTCTTCAAAAATAAATTTCTTGACATTCTTTTGAGTAGCATTATTCTTTATAAATAAAGTGCCGAGAAGCTGATACCCCAAAAATTGGTCGTAACGGTTGCAAACATATTCTATTTATATACAAATGCATATGTACATATAAACATATAGATAAATATATTTCTATTATAGAATAGAGATAAATAATTAGGGTGCTGTGAGAAAATTTTAATAGTTCAAAGGGGGCAATGACTTGTAAAATTTAGGAACCCCTGATTTAGGCTATCTATGAACTATAGCTGCTCGTTATCAATCTCGCCAATTAGACCATTCAGCAGCGTCATACATGTTCCAGACTCTTAAATAGTGTTGAACTCATAATATCCTTATCATTACCGTCTTTTAGGGTAACTTTGAAACAGGTGATTTAACTTTACACCACTTCTAATTTCTTAGTATACACCCCACTTCAAAATAAATTGTAGAGGGCCCAAAAGGCTGCACTCTGCTTTTTTTTTTTTTGTCGTGTGCCAGCCAGGCTGGCAATTTGGGGTGCGCTGCTTCACTTTTCCTACTATACCGTTATTTGGTGTGAAGTCCGACTTCCACAGTACACGCATGCCATAGGTACCCGTTTATAGGGTAGGCAACCTTTCACACAATAATACATTCATACAAAGAAAGGACAAGGATAGTAGAGAGAAAGCACATCCATGCCCAAGCCGGGACTCGAACCCGGGGCCACACCATCCATGGCAGACTACTCTGACCACTAGACAAGGTGGCCGGCCGCTGCACTCTGCTGGCTCAGGTGAAAAAATTCGCTTTGAAAAAAAATCCTCCTTGTTGGCAATACTGTGCTTGTTTAATCCAGTAAGGCTGATAATCCAGTAAATTACTGTTTGGAAAGGGAAGGTAACATTGACTGCTGATTTGGAGCTGCTGAAATATCTCTTTCTGCATTTGTAATATTCTTATTCAATATAATACAATAAATAATATTAAAACATTTAGCAATTTTACTTCCTGACTCAATGTCGATTTTTTTTCAATAATTTATTTTGCACAATCTTACCCACGTGATTCAAAGTTAACCTATATGATAAGGTAACTTTTAACCCGATTAATAATCCATTTATAAAATAGTTATTATAATCATTATTCATTAATTTGAGATTAAATATGCTGCAATTTAAGAGTTTCCCCATTGTTTTATAAAATAGATGCAATGATGCTATTAAAACTGAGAAAGGTAGTTAAAAATCGTGGATCAAAGGTACCCTGAATTAATGGGGGCTACTTTTGTTGCATATGAGTACCTATAGACATTTCTATGAATTCAAATCAAAATAAGCTAATATTTTACCCTCAAAATGGCAATAGCTATCGCAATATTTGATATCTGGCAAAATGTCTTGACTCATTATTTTCCCGTTCCTCCAGATAATTTAGAAATTTTCAAATTTTTTCAATACTACACATTGAATATCATTATTGCTATTCCGTTGAAATAAAAACAGATGAACTTATAGGCGAGGAAAAGTAATACTTTAAATACTTCTTTCTCCCAAGAAAAAGAAAATTCTTTGACGCGTAGAAAAATATTTTTTCATTCATTCAATTTGTCAAAAGAAATTTCAAATCAAACCATATGCAGGAATCTCAATTTCCGAAGGTAAAAAATATTTTTCACAACTGCACAACTAAGCATGAATAAAGATCGTTACAATAATATTTATTAGTTATGAACAGCCGTCTATGCAATTATATTCAAAGGGTGGGGGACTTTTTTTGCACGGTGAGGCAAAACATAGAATCGTTTCTCTTCTTATAATAAACATTATTATTAGGGTAATTATTAGAGTTTAAATACTTTGTTTTACTGTAAATAATTTTATCCATTTTCTTTTCTCTAGTTCTTCAGACATATGTCAAAGATTCCACATTAAATGGGTGTTCAGACATTAATAAAACCTTTCGTGGCTCTTTATCTGTAGGATCGTTTGAAAATGTTTTTCCAACTCATGTTTGTTTAAATATATACAATTTACTACACTTTTCAATATTTATCTGTATCAAAAATATTTATCTGTGGCAATCTTACTTGCCAATCAGAATGATTCTTAATCCCATTTTCAAGCGTGTTTACATTACTACGAATGTATCGTAGATCAAGGTTTCTGATAACTTCACTCGACTATGCTTTCTCGTTTTAGTGACTTATATAAAACATCTTAAGTCTTTCATGACTAATTAAGTTGGAAATTGTTATTAAATATTCAGAGACGTTAACTGACTGATACCTTACTGACAGATGTTACTGGCTTTTGCACAGCAAATTTATTTATGCGATTCATTTACCTTTTCATGACTTCGTGATTGCTTATTGTTTCTAATTAGAAAAATGCCTTTTTTCTGAATATTTTTTCCTGAAGAATTTTTGATGTCCGTAATTGAGAACTTACTGATGTTTACCTATTATGTTTTTTAAACGGGCAGAAAATTGTTTTCTAAGATTTTGTGTAGTGTATTTAAATACCTCCTTCGAATGTTCATAATTTTATGATTTCTCACTATTTTGTATGTTATCAGCAGGTGTTCTTTCTGATATTTTTTTTTTCTTTACTGAAAAAACCTTGCTCTGAGATAAGGCCTTATTGGCAGAAGCTTGACCAATATTTGTCATAGAACGAGATTAGCTTAAAATGTAAGTAATTCCTTCAAACTTTCATGTGTTTCTGATAAATCATTACATATTATCATGTAGTTTTTCTGAATTAATTTTGTTTTGATATTCTTTCTTTAAAAAAAATACTGCTTTGATTTGAAACTTACCGGTATAGCAGTATTTCTTTCAACTGACGGAAAAAGTGTTCCTTCGACGAAACGATAGATTTTAAAGGTGTAGATCATAGCTAAAAAGGAATTGCAATTGGTGGGATGATTTTATTGCCATTGAATACTGTAATATTTAATCAGATATGAAAAGCTGCGTTCGTAAAGGGAAGACATTAAAAAAAACAAGTCACCTATCTAGCAATATTTTAACCAAGTTCCTAGACATGTAGTAGATTCCAATCAAAAAATAAGTAGCTCCAAAGATCAACGAAAAAAAATATAAAAGCCATTTTTCAAAATTTGATACCTTTATTGGAAAAACTCGTGGTTTTTAAAAAATTTCTTGTTATTATAAAATAAAATTTTTGTAGTTATTAAAACTATCATATTATGATCAACCGATGTCCAGTGCAGTCGTTACTTAGTTTATAGAAGGCATTTTTTTATTTTAAATGTTCAGTGTAATTTGTGAAGTGTACGCAGGCCAAAGTGGATGGGGCAAAGTGAAATAGTTCATTTCGTTTACGTATTCATTTATTTATTAAATCACGTACATATTTCTTCATTTATTAATTTATTTACATTCCTTTACCTAATTAGTTACTTATTTACTCATTCATTAAATTGTTTTCTTATTCTCTATTTTTTCACTCATTTTTTTCTTACGTATTAATTAATTCATTTATTCGTTTATTTACTTAGTTGTTTATTTTTTATGAATAATAATTTTGTTCGTTTTTTACGCATTTATTTGATGAAAATTACTGTTAATCGTCGAATAGAAAATTTTTCATTACGAAAATGTTTCGTTTTTCACTTTGCCCCCATGATATTTTGAGGTGAAATTTTTCCTCATTGTTTTTAAAGTAAAAAAAATAGCTGCCAAAGATGAAAAATATTTCAACGAAAGTTGTATTACAAAATACATTATTTCTTCTTTATGTACAATAATTTTTAGAACAAATTTTCCATTAATTCCTTTTGAAGCAGGTAAGTAAACTTAACTATTTCACTTTGTGCCCCACATTCCCCTGTATAATTTCTAAGAAGACTTGTTTTGTTCGATCGATTTTAAAGTGCGTTGATTTTTTTTTCTTTACTATAATACGGTGCCCTATTTCAGTTCATTCTTCAAAATTTTGTTGTTTTAAGTAGTTTTTTTTTTTTTTACTTTTCTTTTTTATTATACTTGGCACTATGCCCCGCATGTGACACTGCATTTTAGAAATTTTAGCAGATCATACACAAATGAGCAATTAATATTAAGAACATATTTTTTCATTTGTTATTCAATATAATTATTTAAATTTTAGTAACTGATCCCAATAAATCCGTTGCGATCTCTTCCGTTCTGCGTTGTATATAAAGTGCACAACTTTTCTATGAGAAGCATGCAGTGTTAAATGTAATGTATCCTATATAATTTTGGATTCTGTATATTTTTTAACTACAAAATTTAAACTCGTTGAAAGTTTTACTTTGATGGAAATTCATATTAACGAGATCCCACTCTAATCTCTCATTTTTTTTCCTTATTAAAACTAGACACTTATTAAATGACCTGCAAAATTGATACAATTTCAAAATATGATTTTTTTTATCGCGCAACTATTTTTTTAAAAGCCAATAAAGAGAAAATAACAGAAATGTGGGGAAGAAAGGCTCAATAACAATATAACTAAAAGCCATTCCATGCAAAATGAGACAACTGCCATTCCTGATATAAAATTTTCCATTTTTCTACAAGGAACTGGACTTGTTGAGTGGAATATATGTCTAGTTTAGTATAAAGTGTACTGGTACAATGATAGAAAAATTTATATGATTGAATATTAATTTTCTTTCCACTAACTATGATGTGCTAAATTTCATAACTTGGACACAAATTTATAAATTCTAATCAATTCGTCAATTTGTTTATGGGCCCTGCGCATTTAAAACTCGAATATCTCCGCAAATTTTGATCGCACAAATGTCATTTTTTTCGTGTTAGTATTATTTTTCAATGGAGATTCTTTCCCTAAATATAAGTTTGGGGACCCGGAGTCCCTATAAAGATTTAGATTTCGTATTTTTTGACTGAATTATTTTTTCGCTTCAAACTTTCAATATTTTGACTCTCTACCTCATTTTGAGCAAATTTGCAATTGGAAGTATGCATCTAGGTTGAGGAATTAGAGGTCATGACGGTTGACTTGGAACACCCTGTATACTGACAAAAATCTCAAAACACGTGTCTCATATATTTTTTGAATGTGTGCTTTAATTGCGTACTTTTTCCGTTCGTTATTCCTGTTCAAAAAATTCTTTAATTTATTTCTAACGGTTTATTTAATACAAATTGCATTTGCTGAGTCATAGTGTGTTTTCAAAAACATTAATTATATTTAAGAAGACTTAAAACTCCAGCATTGAAAACATTTCTCTAACTATTTAAATAGAATGACTGTTTTAGAAGTCTGTATCTGGTTAGAGAACTGTAGAACTTTTTTTTTAATTTTATTTTTACATTTACATGTTTTTAACAGTTGCCGATTGAAATTA
Organism: Uloborus plumipes; assembly: GCA_038373865.1. Classification (NCBI taxonomy): domain Eukaryota; kingdom Metazoa; phylum Arthropoda; class Arachnida; order Araneae; family Uloboridae; genus Uloborus; species Uloborus plumipes. The sequence continues at coordinate 20,370 of JAXGGA010010416.1, read as the reverse complement.
GCAATAAAAACGTATGCGTAATAGCATTTTTTTCTTTACTTATTTGTTTATTTATTTTTAAACTTAAGTGTTTAATGATGAAAAAAATGTTTTTACATTAGTTAGCTTCCTAGTATTTACATTAATTATATTTAATGTAGATTTTAACTCTTACATTCCAATCATAGCTTTCCTTCTAAGCACAAATTGAGAGCAGATCAATATTTTGTTCTTATTTTTCTATCTAGAACTTAGACCAAAATAAATACACGTGATCGCTATTTTTCTATTCACGGGATATGTTGAATAAATAAAAACGAACAAAATTTATTACTATTACTTTTACAACTCTGACAAACTTCATAGCAATAAATTAATGCTGATACAGCCCCACGAATTTCGTAATTGCAATAAACTTCATAGCGTCAAATTCATGCTGATCTCGAGTCTAAAATTGCGTTAGGAATTTTAAAAGCAAACAGCGGAAGAATTTATTTATGTTACAGCACGTTTCTCTTTAATCTGTCTCCACAAACATGACCTCACTACTCAAGAACTCGAAAGTTCAAGCGTTCCGATAAGAAATAAAATATTATCTGATGCGATAACAAGTGTACTTGCGCATGTTTCCATTTATTCCCTATTATCACTTGAAGTACTTTAAAATACAATGGCAGTGAGTGAGCCGCTGTAAAATTCAGAAACACAAATTTAATCTTTTAAACAATGTGTTAATATATCATTTTCCATCATCAGATAAGATTTCATGTTTTTGCGAAAGATAAGTATACACAGAGACAGCTGAGAATTAAAGCTGCGCAAATCAGGATGATATATTTAACGTCACGTGAAATTTGATTAAGTATCTATTAAGTATCAGTTGTTTTCATGGGCGCTGGCGAAAAAATATGTGGGGGGGGAGGGGAGGGGTTCACCCGAACTAAAATAATTTTGCTTCCTAAAAAAACAGCAGAAACAATTTTACTAAAAAATAGTAAATATTTTTACAAAAAAAAAAATTCTACTAACATGTTTTTTTTTTGCAAAAAAAATCATTAAAAACCTTTTTTTTTACAAAAAAAATCATTAAAAAACCCTTTTTTTTAATTAAAAAATGATGTTTTTGACTTTATTTATTCGATTTTTTTTTTTTTTTTTTTTTTTGCATAAAGCCAGAGGGTGCAAGTGTACCTCCTTGCGTCCGCTTCCGGCGCCCATGGTTACTTTGGTTAGCACTGTTCGTTTGTTTAAAATGGGGCTGCGTATGTAGCTTCTTGCCATTTGCAGACCTAGTGCATTCCCTAAGACCGGCACCCACTCTTTCATGTGGCACCACCATCGGAGGAATGCCATTGCCACAGAATTTTGACGCCCACTTTCATCACTAAATAGAGGCAACTGGGCTCTGTTGAAGCGAAACTGCAGTGGGAAAAATTTTTGAAAAGAGATATTTAATGCCAAACAAGTACTCGAGTTATCTTTTACATGCCGCATACCTAATCATACGACATGGACGCTGGCGATTTTCTGCATCATGAAAATCCACCGACTGGAGTCAGGTTTGATCCCGCGCCTTTGGGCGTGAGAAGACAGCGTCCTAACCAATACACCACTCTGTCCGCTTGCTTAACACTTAGCACCATAATTATTGAATGCCTCAGAATGACATGTTTCAGGTAGTTTAATACATAAATATTTATATTCGGGACATTTGAGTTACATTTTGGAGATGATACATAACAGTTTTTCACAAGTGTGAAACAAATTTTTATGTATACTATTACTTATTTAAAACTTTAAGAAGATATTTTAATACGGTGTGGTTAAAGTTGAACTGATGGTACTCAGAAACTCGTAACTCTGGTTCTACAGAATGATTTGTTTGAAACTTCAAATTTGTGTTGTGTACATTGTAATTCCAGTGTCTCCAGTTTTTTTTTTTTTTTTTTTTCCCGCAAACGTCACATTGTACATTTTAGGAAGCGAACTTACAATTTAACAATATTTTAGGTAAGATGGTCTAGTTAGCACTAGCCTTCCCCTCCCCCCACCCTATACACTTTTTTTTGAAACTAAGCACCCAGTGGTAGTTTTCTATACTCAGTTTTCTCATAATTTGCTTAGAAGAAATTACTGTGCATCGCAAAAGTTTAGGCACAATGCAAATATTTGAATAAAAAGAATCTATTCAGCAGAATGCTTTCAAATTTCTACTGAAGGGAGACAAAACGATCCCAAATACGTATCTGGAGTTTAAAATGTAACTTATATCAGAAATTACAAGGGACTTTTTTTTTTTTTTTTGCTGTTGCCAAAGTTTAGGCACAGGTCAGATTTTATGCAAATATCTCTTAAAACGTGACTGGTGGAAGAAAGATGCGATTTTTTTCTTGGACTATAAAGTGCAGAGTTGCTCAATGAAAATCTCGAAGTTTCTGTAGTTCTTGTCTAAAGATGATGAGAAGGTTTGGAAACTGAAATTTGTAAACTAATCTTCTTTGCTACCCTTTCGTCTTTTAAATCGGTCCTTGTGTGGGTACTGCATAGTTTTTTACTCTGTAGAGAGCAAATTCAGACATGCTTATCGATCAAAAAGACCAAAAAAAAACTTAATTCTTTATGTTTCGAATTAAATTAGCAATGAATTTTTATATATATATATTGATTGTTTTAGTTAAAAATACCCTAGACAACAAAAATACCGAGAATAAAAATTTTGAAAATCAGTAGGGTCTAATACTGATATAGTCAACTTATTTTTATTCCATTAGGAGGGGTCCAAGCTCACTGTAACCAGCCTTAAATCAGCTACTGAGCGTGGGAGAAACTCACACTATTATACTAAGCGGAATAAACAAATGTGAGTGCCATGGGGCAAGGGCCAATGGGAATTCTAATTAATTACACAAGTCAATACAGAGCAATCACTTCTGTGTTATGAACAAAAGGTTCTTCAAATAATATTTCACAAAAGCTTATTGAAGATCAGAAGAAGAGGGCTAAAAAGTTGATTTTTTTTTTCGAATATGTAGGCTTGCGGCACATTAATGTTCGATTTCAGTTTTTTTTTTTTCCTTTTTTTAAATTCTTCACTGATAGCAACTTTTGCGCCATAAGTCCTAGAAAAAGAAGCAAGAAAAAAAAAATTGAACCAACATTAGAAAGAAACTGAAATCCCCTATTTTATCGAATTTTTAGGCAATCAGCGCGATCGCAAGATATTATCCACTTTGAGATTTCAAAAATTATTTTCATCAATCGCGCGTTTTCCACTCTATAGCGACTCGAAAATAAAAATTTATCTTTTTCGCTGCACCCTAGTATGTAATACTTTACGCATGACCCCTTTTTTTTTGGGCGAGGAGTTGATCACCTCCCCCCCCCCCCACCTGCCTTTGAAAAATAAATATATTTACTCATAAGTGGGTGTGATTTTTATTGTTTTCCGATAAAATTTTCATTGATTGTCCACCCTCCCCCCCCCTCATTCCACGGGCTTGTCATTTGGGCATTTTGGGGGTTGATCTAACCTGGCTTTGAGAAATTAATGGAATTTACATATAGTACGAGTGGTTTTTGCCATTTTAAATGTAATTATCATAGAATATATACCACTTACCCCCCCCCCCTGAAAGTTTCGAAAAGCCTATCTTATAGGCGGATTTAGGATTAAGTTCCTTGAGGGCAAGTTTTTTTTTTTTTTAAATCAACCAATAGTCTTAGGTGCTTTCTTTTAGCAACCAACATAATTTTTCTTTGATTTTTCATAATTTTTATGAAATTTTATTCGCTTTAACGATTTTATATGGAGAAGTTTTCTTTTCTTTTCTTTTGATTTTAGGTTTTTAGCAATTGATCGAAACACAAGCGGTTTTATCAAATTTCAGCAGTTTTTCGACAAATGTAAGGGATAAGCAAGGGAAAGGGGAACACGTAAATGATTATCCCACAAGACTAAAGTTTTATTTTACAAAAAATTTCAACATTTTTTCCAGAACTTTTAATTACTGGTTTCTTGAGACTTTAATATTGACAATGACTGGCTTATTCGCATTGTAACGAATAATACTTTTAAAATATCATTTATCATCATTAAAATTATCAATAAGTGAAATAGTAGTTTAAAGATATTGCCATTGCTTAAAATTACGTAAATTTCTATTTTGAATAAAAAATACACAAGTAAAAAAATTTCATCAGTTAGTAAAGCTATTTTGCAAGAATCCCCAAATCCTTTTTTTTTTTCCCATACGGACTTTCTCTACTGTGTTTAGGAAAACTTGAAATTTGGTTTTCAGCTGTTAGGAGGCTAAAACCCTTCTTCTCTTCTTAAAAAAAACCAACACATCGTTTAATTCCATAGTCCTTTTTCTTATGTGTGTGAAATAACGAGACTATTTTGCTAGTTATTGTTCGCCACCTCTTTAATGTGTAAACTCAAATTTTAGACTTCTGTTGAAAAAAAAAAAAATAGTCTTGTACTTTTGCATTTCAAACCAGCCAGTTTCGCTTGAATTTATGAAACTGGAAGGTAATTTAAAATCTTTCATTCATAAATGCCCAAAACACCTATCTTGCTTTGTATTGAGCATGCATCTTTTTGAAATTGCACGAATTTTAAATAAACATTCTAAGAAAAGAAAATATAACGAGTAGATTTTTCTGGTAGCAAATATTTTTAACCAGGGAACCTTTTCATTTCTATTTAATGAATGGTGTTTCTCCTGTCTGAAAAGTTCATTCTGGATTTTTCGGATTTTTTTCTTTTTCAAATCTTCGGCAAGTATGATATCATACTTGCGTCATTCCAATTTTCTGGGGGGCATTGCCCCTCCCTATGCCTCCCCCCCCCCATAAATCCGCCCATGCCTAGCCTTGAAGATTGTTAACTATTTTCAAACATTTCGCAGTTGAATACAAATCTGTGTAATTAATCAAATTACATAGTTAAAGTACGATTGGGACAATCTCAGAATGCGCAGAATAGAAAGTATGAGAGAAAAATAATTTAATATTTACTCACATTTAGTCAAATTTTTTTTAAAATCTGATATTTACTTACATTTAGTCAAGTTTTTAAAAAATCTAATATTTACTTTTATTTAGTCAAAAAAAAAGGAGTAACCTTTCAACAAAACAAGAGTAATTTTTAAGTTTGAAAACACATGATTTGTTTTTCTGACATAAGGATGTTTCGCAGATTTATTACGAAGAAAAACTAGAGGTATTATTCGATAGTATTTTTCGAAAACATTTAAGTCTGAATAATTACACCGGATGTCGCCTCTAACAAATAAAACATGAACAAATGCAAAATGAATAATCATGTTTTAGTGTCGCCATCTAGGAAGTAAAGCAAAATATAACAAGAAAATATATAAATAATGGACCATGTCACAATGAGGCCTCACTAGTACCTCCAACTCCCCAGACCATTCATTTGTTGGCTCAGGAGAAGGGGTCGTTTCCCTCCCCCTGGATTTGCGTAAATAATGTATTTACATATAGGTGGGCGTAGTTCTTGCCTTCAATTCCCAACAATTAAAAAAACACATACATATACGAAGTGGAAGTAAAAAATAAGTATGCAATCTTTTAGTATATTAATATGAGTACGCAAATAATTCAATTTAATTTTGTTTATGTTAATGATGAATAGTACAAGTGAGATGAACTTGCAACAAGAAAAATTTTTTTGCCTGAAAAAGACCTCCGATACGATTGCTCTGTTTCTACTTCAAAATGTCTAAAAAAAAATAGAAACCACTTTTGATTCTACTTACTATACCATGCTCAGTTAAATAATTGTTTAAATATGAAAAAAAGGGGGTGGGTCGAATCTTCCGTGGGGCGTGGGGTTGCTGAACTTTGTTTCAAACCAATGGCTTTAAAGAGCTTCTATTTAGCTTACATTTTAATGCCGAAAACATGTTTTGGAAACACTTAGTTTTCAAATTATCGACATTAAACTTATAAGTCAAAGAAGAGGTAAAAAGCTTCAAAATGCATATATTCTTTTAAGGGAGCCAGGTAAGGCAATTTTGATCAAAAATTCAATCTTTTACATTTTTAGATCATTAAAAAAGTTTAAACTTATCTTTCCAACCATATATCACTAGTTTTTCAAGAAAAAACCCAGAAGCGCTAGAGCTTTTTTGTTCTTTCAAAAATATTTACCATAGTCATCACATAAAGTGAAATCTTTAAATGCGTTTTTCTTGAAACACGAGTTTCATATTCATGTTCGCTTTTCTCAATATCTATCAGACTTACATAACCAAATTTTTAATGACGCTTATATCATTTAGTTTTTTTACATTTTAACACAAGAATTTGAAGGCATATAATTATTTTGAGTCAAAAATCAAAAATGCTAGTTTAAAAGTTTGAGTAAAATATTATGTATATTTTATTTCCAGTTAGAAAGAAAAGAACTCTTTAAAGTAAAGCATGTTATTCTAATATTTAATAAAATTTCTTAGCCCTATCTTTCACTATATTCGAGAAAAAGGTACATAAAATTAGTGAATTTAACATGACCGAGATAGGGCTTATCCAGTCCCCTTAAATACACTGACACAAATAAAGGAAATCTATGTATCTCAGAAAAAAAGTTTATTCATTGAAAATAAATCTCAAACTACATACAAAATTCAGAACTTTTTTTACAAAATTAGACTGCTTCCCGAGAAAGCTGCGTTTATGATAGTGACTTAGTTGTAATTGACAGTTAAATATCTAAGTACATGAAGCACGTAGAGAGTTTCTTTACCAAAAGATTTCCGATAACATGGTACAAGCTTTTAATCTTACTGTTAGTTCATTTCAAAAACTGTTTACCAATAAGTTTTCAGATTGAGTACTTACAGTTCATATTTAAAACAATCAAGAATAAAGTATACAAAATTATAACTTAAATTTAGTGAAGCACTTTTCTTTAAAGTCATAAATTCGAAGCAATTTGATCATTACCAAAAATTACAAGTAGCATGAAGAATTAAACATCAACAGGTAACATGCTTTAAATAAAATCAGCAAGTTTTAGGAAAGTCATTCCAGTATTTCTCATTTGCAATTATTTGAAAAGAAAATTATCGGCACATATGAGTACACTTTTAACTAGATAATTCATTCGTAGCTTAAATTCAAGAACTATCACATTTAAAAGACTGAAATAGACTTTTACCAACTCTTCGTATATACTGCGAAAGTCTCTTCTAACGTGCTAAAGCTATCCAATATCAAGTTTGATGCAATTCGTATGAAAACAGAACATAACTATTCTAAAACCAACCCTGAATTAATTCCCTCTCTGAGAGTTGAAAATGGTATAAAATGAAGACATTAACTAGTAATTGTCCTTTAAAAATGGTACAGTGACAAGTTGGTTTTGAAAACTGTTACAGAGAATAAAAATGTTGAACTCAAAAAGACTACCCGTATACCGAAGATATAAGACGTACCAAACTCGATTTGAGAAAAAAATGCTGCAAAAGGGGGGGAGGGGGACAAAACTGAAACTTCCATTTTACTTACAAAAAAAAAAGAGCTCCAATAAAGAAAGGTAAAATGCAGAAACTTTTCAAACTTGGGGGAAAAACACGCATGAATATTTTAAAATCAAAATTTTACCACATTGTAAAAAAATAATTCATCCGTTTGTCGTTTTCAGGCCCTTCCTTTCTATTTTCACCCGGGGGGGAGAAGGGGTAAAGGTTGTACACTAAATGAAAATTTCATCGGAAAAAACTTATGCATAAAAGCATTAACTTTCAAAGCCAAATGGGGATCAATTTATCCCCCTGACTCCCACCCCAAATGACTGGCTAGGCCATTTCTTTTATATGTAGGTCATGTAAGTAATCAGTTTTGACTGTTGAGAAGCTTTAATTTGTAAAAAAAAGTTTAAGGGACATGGAAAAGAAAAAACTTTTGAAATTGAGAGATAACTTGAAGAAAATTTGATTTTTCCTAACTTTGTCCTTATGTGCTGTTTTTACGAAAAATTAACTTCCCGCAAAGAAATTATTTACATAGCAAAACTAGTTTCTTTCCTCACATTTTTAAAACTTAAATTTTTTTATGCATATTCTGTTAAATTCAAAAAGCACAAAGTATTCTTGATACACTGTTAGTTGTCTAGTAAAGTTAATTTTGTTAGTGTTTATTTCAAATTAAAGGTTAAAAATAACAAGAATACTGTATGCTTTTCAAAGTTGTTCTGAATTCATAAGTTGAAGCACTAATTATGTTTACTTGGTACCAAGCCAGGGGATAATTCTGGCGCGCCAGAATTAAGCCCAAAATTAGTACCAAGTTTCGTACTGGAGAAACTAGTTTTCCAGAAACTAAAAAGTAAATGTTACTTCAAGTGTCAATATCCGATGTAGTTCTGAATATCTTTAAATGTTGATTAAGAAACTTCTTCATTTGTTCTATTAATTTACAGCACAAGAACCAAAAACATTTGAACTGACACAAACCAATTTAATACAATTGCAAATTTTTAATCCAACATTTTTTTAGCACTAATAAACAGGGATACTGCATGCAGTGCTAAAAAACGTTGGGTTAAAAATTTGCAATTTATAATTTGCACTACGGTAACCATTTTCTTCAATTTAATACAGTTAAAACTAAATTTAAAACCAATATTTCGGTTTTTTTTTGCTGTGTTTTAATATTTAAGTACCTTTCTAAAGGTATGTTTTATTTAGTTTTTTCTTTTTTTTTTTTTATAAGTGGCAATATTAAAATTTTTTAACAGTTAAGTTTGACAGAACCTACAAGTAACAATTCTAAGGATATAAAACCTTCTATGCCAAGTTATCTAAACGCGAATACGAACGTTATACTGTGTTTGAAAGTTGTAGTCTTATGAGAAATAGTAAAACTCAATACAAAATGTTTAAGCAACTAATATATAGGAAGTAGTAATTTAGAAAACCTGCCGTTTGAGTCTGACTGGGGTATCATAACACTTAACTGACTAATGCTGGATAACCCGCAATTGATGTAACAAGAACTGTAGAAATCAGTTTTTGTTAATCAAATAAACAAATTACAATCTAAATTAATACCTTTGTGCATTTCTATAAAAAATAAATTCAACGTTAAAGAGCACAAATGCGCGGAATGCTAGACGCATGTTTCGGCGTCACAAGGAACGTCTTTTTTCAATGCAAAAAAATTAGCTTGCGCATCCATAAACTCACATTTTTTTGCATTGGAAAAGCCGTTCTTTGTAACGCCGAAACACGTGTCTGCAGTATTCCTTCCATTTGTGCTTTTTAACGTTGTATTTATCTTTAAAACCAAATAACTCAAAAATTAAATGCAAGCGGTATATTTTCCATCCCGGGAGAGTAAACATAAAAGATAACTCATTTTATCAGACCTTTAGTTAAATAAAAGCCCTAAGTACATTAATTCCGGATTTTACGGTTAGTACCAGACAATTTATGCAAAAAAAAATTAAGTTTCTTTAGTGTACCATTCTTTATATTAGAGCTCGAGAGAAATTTAATATAAAGGCAACAGATTTTTGAAGCCTCCGTTACTCGAAGGTTGAAGCTTTGCTACGAATACAGGAGCTAGTGGAGTTTGCACTATTTCCTCTCGTTATACTTTAAATCTTCCTTGTGTTGTCTCATGTTATTACAGAAGTTTAGCCTTTCAATGCAATGCCACCCAACTCTTCATAGTGATAAATAGCTATGGCACAATAGGTTTGGCTAGCGGGAAACAGTATGAAATGAATTATTGGCTGTTAGTTTCTTCATAGACTCATTAGGATATCAAAATTTTTGAAGTGACCGGAGAACGCTGACCTTTCTCAAATATGCTACTTAAAGTCACTTTCATAATTTTCACAGAAAGTTGATAAGATGTGGTTCAGACGAAAGCTATCAGTTAATACTTAATTTTAAATTATTACATGTCAACATGTAATTATTGCATTTGCAACTTCTACTTCAAGAGCGGTAAAAGTCTAAATTCAGCCTTTTATTTATAAGACATTTAAAGGTGAGCATTGTTTTACAGTTAAAGATAATTCCTTGTTATTTAACTCATTAGAATTCTGCAGAAAAAAGTGACATTTTACAAAAGTAGCATACTCTGATCTGAAAACAATATTCATTTAATATTACATACACATACACGCTATTTTAATTCTTAGACTTAAGTAAAATAAGGAATTATAAATTTGATTGAAAGCTTTCAAATTCATTTCTTGAAAAAAAAGATCCAAATCTTGGCTAGCTTGCATTTAAGAATGCAACGTTTCTAATTTGTAAAAACGACTCGACACATTACATAAATGTAGTTTAGATGAATTATTACAAGAAAAATTTCTACATTTCAACACAGCAAATCATTTCATCTGATAGTGTTTACTGTTTAACTTATTATTTCAAAAACAAACATTATCTTTCAGAGAAGCAAGCAACATTCTTGTGATCATACAAATTCCATTTTAAGACTCTTGAACAATATATATTTAAAAATAGATATATACTAACTAGATATTGAAATAAAGACAAAGAAATATATAGTACATAATGCATATTCCATTAATGGAATCTTATCATTTTTAAAAGGGGCTCAAATCCAATGGAAATGCACAAGACATAAGCCATATCTAGAATAACCGATTCAATAAAACTGCAGCTTTAAAAAAATATCAATTGAAAACACATTTTTAGAAGCACAGCAACATAATAGATTGATAATATCTCAAAACAAGTCTTATGTACGATATTTTATATAGACGTTTCTGCAATTCTCATTTACAAAGATTAGGAACGATTAGAAACAGTCAGCATATTAGAAAAAGGTTTACCAAGATAAATTCTACCGCTGCTCAAAATAAATTGGAACCAATTACGCATTTTTAGAACATTGGAGTAAGACTATTTTTGGTGCCTACTACGCAATATTTTAATGTTTCTAGTAGAAAAACATACCAGTTATATAAAACCGATTTTGATGCACTTCGTATGAAAATTTAATGTTCTAATACTTCTAGAACCAACCCGCAATTCGTTGCCCAGGAATACCGTTTAAACACTACAGCTGGAAGACTAATATTATTAAAAACAGGTTTGAAAAACTTACTGATTGCTGCAGAAGAAAAACCAATCTGAATTCTAACTTCACAATTATCTTGCCTTTTACTTTCCAAGGAGTTAATACCAGTACAACGATTAAAATGAAAATTAAAAAATACGACCCTGACTGCCGCTCTAATATTAACCCTTTAAGCGGTCAATTATTTTACCAGAAATGCTTCCAAAAAAAGGCATATTTTTTTATTGCATATAATTAAGTACCATACTTAACAGAATAAGAATATAAAGAATTTAATTTTTTTTTCGTTTTCAATGCTTTTACTACATTTTTTATTTTACAGTTTTGGTCACAAAAACCCGAAATATTTGCTTTTTTCAAGTACATTCTGCATGCAGTAATGAATGGTTTACAAATTATGCAAAAATTTCTCACACTTACTACGAATTTTGAGGTTTACATTTTTCCGAACAGTTCGGGAAAACCAGAAAAGGAAATCTGAAAATATCGATGCCCGTACGCCGTACGGGCAAACCAAATGAGGCCAATTTCGGGTAACACGTACACCGTACGGGCAAACCGCTTAAAGGGTTAAAACGAACTTCACTAGTCAGAAAGCATTTGAAATTTAAATACATTTGTTTTCGATAGGACACGGGAAATACGGAAAAGGAAAGGATAATACTTACTAGTGAAATTTTCTAGTCCCAAAAGCAGAAAATTGAAAATCCTTTTAAAATCCTTATACTAAATCATATTACAAATATTTCAATTCTTAGCAAATAGAAACTGGCAACAGACATTTTAAATCATTGAATTTTCTTTCCGCGTCGGCCAACAATGCATCGATTTGCAATCCTGTATATTTAAGCCTAGCCGCATTTGCTAAAAAAACGTACTAATTCGAATTCTATAAAACATGGAAGTTCCAAACACATTCTAAAAGCCGCAGGATTTTTTTTTTTTTTTTTTTGTTTTATTGTTTTTAATTTAAGTATTTTTTCAGATCAAAAATTGCGAAAAAAGTTCAAGGTTTTTAATAAATGTATATTCTTTAATTAATGTCATTAAAAGACGCGACCTAGCTAAGAACACTCGATCAACTCTTTAAAAAAAATCAAAATATCTCCATCCGTTTAAGCGCTAAAGTGCCACTGACACACAGATCGACAGTTACGTCAAACTTATTCCCCTTCCCTGTTGCGTCGGGGGTTAAAAATGAACATTTTTCGCTAGAACTCGTTAAGTTCGTAAAATTTGAGGTTTTTAAATCAACCTATCTTAGAGACTACAATGAATAACGCAGCGATTTTGGTGTTTTATTTAATTGAATCGTTTATTTCGAAAAGGTAACATCTCTATTTTGATCTCCTCTGTCTCTTTAGAAAATTAAACAGCGCACAGTTATATTTTTGAATGTCATAATCAATGGTTATTTGGTAAATTATTGCAGTAATTGTGTACTTAACTAAAAGCATTTTTTCATTGATTATGACATTCAAAAATATAACCGTGCGCTGTTTAATTTTCTAAAGAGACAGAGGAGATCAAAATAGAGATGTTACCTTTTCGAAATAAACGATTCAATTTCATCTCGTAGCAAATCAAAAACCTTTTTTAAAAGTTTAACTGTTGATGGTGAACTTTGTATTTCTTTTAAAGCTAAACACTAACTTCAACATTAGTGTCGAACAAGGGAGAAAAATGTTTGGAAATTTAAAGCGTTTTTAAGTTGAGGATAATTTTAGCTTTTGTTTTTTTTTTCCCGCCTGTATTCTCGTCTAGACATTTATTTCACCTCAGAAAATAAGACATGTTTACTTAAAACGCGATGCAATTGCTATGCAATTTCTCGTTTCACTCATTCTCAAGACTTTTATACGTACTCTGTTCAATTTAAAAATCATTAAGTGTTCCTGCAGTGCATAGTTAGTAATCAAGTGAAGTTAATTGTTAATATTGGGTTTCTGAATTAAGGGTTAAAGAATGACAAGAACACTATGATTTTCAAACTTCCGAATACCAACTTATCATTCTTAAAAAATTTCGATTTTCGGTACTTGGCACAGAGCTAAGGAATAATTCTTGTGCACCAGAATTAAGTCCCAAACTCATACCAAGTAGTAATGCTTGTTTTTCAAAAGTGACACTATTTCCAAACTTTTACCGAAAAGGAAAAAAATGTCAGTTTACCTTAAGACTATCTGAAGTCATTTCTTTAGCACAACAATGTTATAAATATTAACTTTCTCCTTTAATTTATAGTGCGAGTGACTAAAGCTCCTGAAGTAATACGAACACATTTAATTGACTTTAGCCCCCCCCCCCCCCCCCGATTAAAAAATACCTTTTAAATACTACCTGTTATGTTGGGGCATCTTTCCTTCTAAACCGATTTTAATTTAGATTTTTTCGAAAGTTGATTTGAATGTTCTTGACTATGACGCATTTGAATGCGAAGTTTAGATTCGTAACTTAATTTTAATTCAAAAAATTTTAGTTTTTTTAATAATGGATTTAGCTTTTTTGATTTGTAAATTTGAAATTTTTGCAATATCGCGGCAACATTGAATATTTTATGCTTATAAATTATGTTCCTAAGGGATCTTCAAATAATAAAATGCCTTCATTCCACCATAGTTTAAAGCAGCCAACAGCAAATATTACCGATCAGATTAACTAAAATTGACTAGAAACAGCAAGACTCGGTCCAAAATGTTTCAGAAATTGCATAAGAAACAATATATTGTGACTTCTGAAAGATGCTTGAGCATTTCCGCACCAATTAATGCTAGATTAAAATCTAGTGAACTAAAAAAAATTAAATGTAAGCAATTATATTTCGAGTTCCCCGAAGGCTAAACTTAAGGCGTGGAAACGCGGAAACTTTGTTATAAAGTAGAATAGATTAATACAAACCTGCAAAAAGGGGTTGGGGTCAAGATGCTACCTTAAAGGACCCTGCTAAAGTGAGACAAGCAGCTTATCCATATTGCTAAAAACAAAAGTAATTTTGGTGTATACGACTATTAATATTAATAATTATGTGTCAAACAAACTAATTCTAAACTTTTTATTCCCGTTGATATTAAAATAAAAAAATTTGAATTTCTCGCAAGAATACGAAATGCACCAAAATCAGTACTGTTCAGCCGAACTGAAACAAGTAATAAAGCTTCTTGAGGTATAAGAGCGCATTGAAGAACAGAATTCAATCTTTTGCTCCTTTCTCTAATACAGACAGACAAAAATACTTTCATATAGATAAAGAAAAATTTGTAAAACTTTTTTTATTTAGTATTTTCAACAAGTTTAAAATTAAAACACGCCTGGATTGGTTTTGTTTCATCGCACTTCCACTGTAAGCACACACCTGAAAAGTTCGAATTCAGCATTGGGTAGAGTTTCTGAATTTTTTCCAATAAAGCCTGCTCTGCATGTGTATTAAGGCAATTTATTTAATTCATTAGATTTACGATGAAACTTACATTTATATTTTACATCTAAATAAATCTAAGAGTGAAATAAAATAATCGTAAATTATCGTTATGTATAAGTAAAATAAAACCTATTAAGGACTAATGTGGAATGTGTCCTCAAAGTTCAATATAATTAAAAAATATCGAATGCAAATAAATATATTTTTTATGTTGTTGAACCATCAGAATCTTATAAAATAGCAGTATTAGCTTTTTGCTAATAATTTAAAAACTCTGCAAACCTTAAATTTTGCACTTCAGAGCCTATGGTCCTCATAGGGATAAAGCTTTTAAGCTCCGCTTCCGAAATGAAGATTTCGAGATGTGTCCTTACATAAGAACGCAACGTATCTCATATCTCCAATGACTTAGTGAAAAAGAGTACATCATTCCCCAAAGAGATAATTTAGAAGTCTTATTGTAACAAAAGTGTCAGAATCTTTTCAAAGAAACAGTCCACGATGCGACGCTTTAAACTATACCAGTTTAATTTACCACTGCATAGTCGAATCTTTAAAAGTAGTGGAGTATTTAATTTAAGTCACTTTTTGTTAACAAGCGATATCATGTGCAGTATACGCTAAGATTTGTCAAATAGAATTAAGGCCCCGAGCCGGAAGTCTCCATACGGCCCGAAAGCCAACTCCGGCTTCTTAGCACCAGACATAACCAGCATCTGCCGTTTTTCTTATTACAATGCAAGTAAAACTTACGCTTAAGATAAATAATCGACATACAAAATACTGAGCATCTTAACTAATTAATGACTTGACAAACAAGTATTATGCTAAAGAAAACAATTTGAAATAGTCTATTTTGAAATAGAAATTTTACAGAAGATTCCATTGTTTATTGAAACAATTGCAGCTCGACGAGGGAAATATTTGCTTCATCAATACTTTCGATCGAAACATTTTATTCATCAGAAGCGAAGTTGATTCATGCTAAATTCGACACTTCATATATTTACGATAAAAACAAGGCAAAAGTAAACTCGTATGAACTTCTACATCTCTTTTTATAATTGCACTTTTTACATTAATAAATGACCATTTGTTAAACAATTTTATCAAAACATTTTATAATCAACAAATAAAACTTAATGCAAGCCGGAGAAAAACTACTTGTACATTGATTTAACATAGAGCTTCCACCAAGCAATAAAAGCATCAAAAACATGTCGAACAATCCAGATTAAGCATTCTGAAACTGTCGTAAAAATTTTACTACCTTGCCTAAAATTGTTGAAGTTGCTCGCTTATTAAATTACCAACTCAGTTCACAGACGTTACATTGATAAATATTTAGATATTTTTCTAGTAGTAGTTCAAGATTTATTTTGTAAATAAAATCTCATTTCATCAAGCCATTTATCACAAATTTTGTTCTTAAATTTGTATTTCCTTCTACGCAACATAACTAGTTTACGGATTAGAAGACTTCATGCAATACACCGCCAACTCAGCTATTTCGATCAATAGCCGAGTTGGCGATGTATTGCATGTGCCTGCCTTCGCCCTTGCTTAGAGGCGGTTACTCACTGCTTTATAGAAGACTTCAGTTCTAGAATTAGAAAGTGACTGAAATTTTAGACTAATGTGTTTTCTTATTCTATAAAATGACATCCTTAATCATTTTTAACTTGTTATCTAAAAATTGTAAATGAGGGGAACTGGCCGACTCGCATGAATGTATTCAAGTACTGCAGGGATGATGTGATATGTTTGACTCGATATAGTCTGGGCCTGAAAAGTCGACTTCTGATTAGGGAATTTGAAATTTTAATAAACTAGTATCTACTAAACTATCACGTTAACCAACAATTAACAAATTTCGAAAAGTGTTCGAAAAAAATACCTTCGTTTCCAAATCGAACGAACATTGGTTACATAAGTAGTATTTTAGAAATATTCATTTGAATAGTTATTTCGAAAACCAGTTCAACGACAAAATTCCTAGTTTTATGAAAACCCTTTTATCTCAAAGTAACTCAACACTTTTTACTCATAGAATTAAGTGAAAGCATACAGGGGTGCTTTGATAAGAAGTCACGGGAGGTCTGACCTTCAAAAACCTTATTCGGAAAACTTGGGGACAAATAGCAATTTTTAAATGCCCATCTGTCCCTTTGTACATACCCGTATTTTATCATTCCGCGAATTCAGAGTTTCGGCCCTCCCAAAAATTTAAGTTTGGGGTTGCCCTAGGATATGTATACATTTCAGTTTAAAATATTGTAATTATCGATATTTTTTAATGAAAGTAAAAATGACTTTTTGAATTTTTAAAGTTTGTCTACTTTAAAAAACTGTTCAATTGGGTACAGGATATGAAGAAATTAAAATGAAGGATAAAAATCTTTAACCCTACACTGCATGATTTTTTATTTTTTGTAGAAAAAAATATGTGTTTGTCAATGTAATAAGAAAACATGGAAAAATATTTTAAAAAATTTAACTCTAAATTTTCACCGCTTTCCAATTAAAAATAGTTTTGTTGCCAAATGGCTACACCATGCATTCAACAGATAAAAATGATTGTAAATGATAGTCTTGAAATTAGTTCTTTTTTGTAAAAAAAATAGAGGAATTGAACATTTGGTGCACTGTACTCTTGTAATCCTTTACATTTTGACATTTTACATTATTTTTTATATGTACTTTTACTTTTCGATGATCAATTCTGTCAAATCTGATGTCTTTTGGAGGCTCTCTCGCGCAAGCTTTCTTTCTTTTGTCTTTTTGTTTTGGTTTGTAACTAGTTCCTCTGTAGCTAATGGTCTCTTTTTAATACGCTTTTATTAATTTCACATGTGGGTTTGTTTGTATGTATGTATGTAACTCTGAATAAAAGATAAAATTTACGTTCTTTGCAAATATAAAAGTAATATATTTAATATTATTTTTAATACTAAAGGCTAAACTGTATTGCATATTGATGTATTATAAGTACATGTAAACTTAAGTGCGGATATTCAGTAGTTTTGAAAATCAGAGGGAAACACGTGATGATCACAGCGCATTCCAATGAAAAAGCGTATTGTTTAGTTTTTTTTTTTTTTTCAAAACTATATTTTAAAATTATTAATGACTTTACTTGTCGTGTAAGCACAACGTTTGTGTTAACTGAAATCTAAAATGAACACGTTTTAAAGGCTTTTCCCTATTGATTTTTTGTTTGTTCACTCTGTTGAATATCAACTAAGCATTGATAATTGCGAGGTCTTATAAACGGTAGAACAGCAGAAAGTACCACTTTTGGGTCCGCATGATTATATTATACCTTCCAAAAAGAGAAATAAGCTAGCGCGAAACATAAACAAAGCATATACTTCATGAACTATAGAGATGAATCGAAGTGTTCTCTGGATTCTTACTGCATGATGTTGCCAAATGGCTACAGACGTGTATTATGTCCTAGATATTTTCCAAATAATTATTTTGATGTAAAACACAGCTTAAACGAAAGATAAATGTTTACTTTATTTATGTTATTTCTTTCAAAGACAAAGAAAAATATTTCATTTTAAAAAATAATTTCAAAACTTGGTAGTTTAAGTGATTTTAAAAACTATCCATATGGATTCATTTAAGAGCATATAACAGACCAGTGCTGCCATGTATGGAAGATAAATGATGATAATTGCTTTAAATATACCCAATACTTGCTTTTTATGCATTGAGTTACCTTATGACTACATTCTGCTATTCATAAGGAGGACAAATTGTCCATGTATCCAATTGGCAACACCATGCAGTGTAGGGTTAAGGTGAATTTTGTGCTGCAGATTCATATAGAAGCATAAGTTGTATAGCTGTACTCTTTAAGTATTTTTTTAATAGCATATTTGTCTTTTTACGTGAAAAACGACAGCTTGAATCCAGGATCAACTGCAGTTGCTAAAAAATAATAATTGAGTCATTTAGAATTAAAACCCGTAAAATCCATAGTTCCTAGAGCATAGCAGAACTATGGATCTAAGTAAGTTTGGACAAAAAACCCTTACTTTATATTCATTTTTGTTGAGATCTAGTGTTTTTAGATCGATTGCCTTTAAGCCACTGGGAAAAAAGCTTTTAAACTTACATTTTTTATTTCATAAAAAGTGGCCTCTATGAGTTTTGATCCTAAACAACTCAAATGTATTCTTGAATTTCTTTTTCAGTAGCTGCCTGTTCTTTCGCATTTCATTTGTTTTTGTTTAACACAAAATTGATTTTTCTCCAATTTATTTCTTAATGTCAGTTTTATTATTTTTTACAAAGAAAAATATTTCATTGTAAAAAATAATTTCAAAACATGGTAGTTTGAGTGATTTTAAAAGCTATCCATATGGATTCATTTAAGAGCATGTAACAGACCAGTGCTGCCATGTATGGAGGATAAATGGTGATAATTGATTTAAATATACCCAATACTTGCTTTTTATGCATTGAGTTGCCGTATGACTACATTCTGCTATTCATAAGGAGGACAAATTGTCCATGTAGCCAATTGGCAACACCATGCAGTGTAGGGTTAAGAAACTCAGGAAAAAAAAATTGAGGTTAGACTTTATTTCCCCCAGAACTGTGCCTTTAGTTTCTGTAGTAAAATTGCAATGTGAGGATGAAAGCATTAATTTGTCTAAATGGCAAGAAATTTAATCCATCGGTTTATTCAGGAAATTTACCCAGTCTGTTTAAATCTTACTATTCATATTAATAGATAATTTTCTGAAATTCTTTTAAGTTCGGTACAAATTTAAAACAATTTGCTCCCACAAAGAGAACTTAGCACTATAGGCTAAGAATCCATTACATGCTAAGTTTGATTTAGATTCTGAAAATTTGGGAACTTTGTTTATATTTTCATATTAAAGCATCTACTTGGTAAAATTAAGCTCTTTATAGTATCAGTTTTTACTCATACTAAAATTAAAAGCTGTTCGTTCTTGCATCTTAAACTTCCTACCAATAGGACGTATTGAAAATACTCAATATTTAAACCTCTCATACTTTTATTTTTAGAATAAAATCATTCATAACGTTCGAAATTCTTGATTTTGGGGGCGTAAAATATTTGCTTCATTTGACTAAAAAACCTACTCTATTCAAAGGGTCATTCCATTTTAAATCAACAAATTTTCAAAAAAGTTGTCGCATCACCATTTTTTATTTTGATGAAAATTTGCATGTGTATTTCTTGTACTTCCCAGAGCTCAAAATAGTGTTCATTTTATTTTTAAAAAATTTACCCTTTGATATATGGGCCATTTTTGTTGTTGGCAACAGCGAAAATCGGACGTTTTGATGCTTTGTCTTGTGAACTATAACTTTTTTTCTATTAAAGATTTTGAGCTCAAATATAGCTCATTGGAAAGCTAAGAAAAAGATCATTTTATATATTCTATCAATGAATTTCTGATTTTAAAAAAATATTTATTTTTCCCAAGTCAAAGTTCACGACGAAAATGACATTTTTTACTACTTTCGAACATTAAAAAACCCATGAAGGGTTCAAAGTAACAAGCCAATTTTTTCATCATATATTCATAGTCATGGTTACTTACTGTATAAAAAAAATTGGCTTGTTACTCCACCCCCTTTATGAAATATGTCCCCCCAAAGTTGTAAATTTTTTAAAAGATCCAATTTTCAACGCTAAAAAAATGCTTGTGGGGGGCAAGATAAAAATTTTTTTAGTTGTGGTATTTTGAGTACTTTTTACCAGCTTTCTAATAAAACAAAAGTTGCTTTGTTATTCAAAGGCGTTTGGCAGATATAAGGGACTGAACTTTCAAAAAATTGCACAAAAACAACTCGATTATTTTCATTTTTTAAATCTTTTTTTTATTTAAATG
>JAXGGA010010415.1:0-46949 GCA_038373865.1 Uloborus plumipes | reverse complement strand
GTCGCCTTTATTGCTCACGGAAGACATTTTTTCCACATGAACTAGAGTTCGGAGAGGGACAATCACCTATTATGGATTGTTTTAAAGGAAACAGTTTGTAATTAGGTATGCTACAATTTTTGTTTTCTCTTTATCACTGTAGTTACGTTACAGTAATTGTCCAACCGTAGTAATATGTATCTTGTCTATAGAAACATTCTTATTCATTCTCTCATTAGAGGCTTTGTTGCGTATTAGTCCTTTAAATAGGCTTGTTCACTTATTCGTCTCTCTCACTTATGTGCCTTTTTCTGTTGGCCTCTTGGGCCGGCGCATAAGTGAGAGTTCACTGTAATTGTTTTATTAACTGAATGTTATTAGATTATTTAAAACTTAGTCACACTTTGTATTGTTCAATTATTATTATTATTATTATTATTATTATTATTATTATTATTATTATTATTATTATTATTATTATTATTATTATTATTATTATTATTATTATTACTTTAATGTCTGCATTTATCATACCACAGTTGGAACTACTACAGTTGTTCTAGAGTTATAGATTCATAACAGAAACTATACTTTAATATTAGTCATTAAAATATACATTTCAATACATGAAAGTTTTTAATTTCCTTATCATACTGATGAAAAAATTTAAAACGAGTAAATTGCAGAATAAGAGGATGTTTATAATGTAATCTTGAAATTCATAGTTTATAAACTACGACTTAGTCTTTGTTTATAAACTAAAGTACTAGAGTTTGTGGGGACCGGCAGTTGGGAGAAATTGAAACATACTCTTTTATAAATACGCCTCTATACAAATTGATTAAGCGAAATACTAAAATATAAGGCAACTCAAGTTGGAGCAATTTTACAAAGAAATATGTTAAGGTTATCATGATTAGTAGAGCATGAAGTACACACAAATCTGCAGTGAAAGAAAAAAAAACTCACATTCAAAGTCCTCAGGGTAAGAATATTTTGAATGAATATTGCAAAATTGCTAAGAAAAGAGCAGATGGCATTTAATAAGATCTCTGACAACGTTACTCTTCTAAAATCAAAATGTATTTCTGAATAAACTTGTTATACTTAAAAGTTCCTTTTTTCATACGTTAACTTAAAAAAAAAATAGTGACTGAGAGGTGCAAGTTCCTTGTTCCGGTTGTTGCCTACGAAATAAAAAGGTGGTGGGTTTGTGTTTTTGCCCATGTCTTTAAGGAACGTTATTGTTAATCAGCAAATAAGAATTGTTTTAATACAGAAATATTGTTTTCTTTTTGCTCTTGTTTTTTTGCGACGAAATATTTCCACATTTTTTAAATTCCTTTATTTATTTATTTATTTTTTGAAGGTGCAAAATAACTACCAAATTTGAAAAATATTATTTCAACTTAAGTCGTAATACAAAATACATATTCCTTCTTTATGTACAATACGGTTCAGCAAAATTTCTGTATAGTCCATTTGCAAACAGGTAAGTTAATATAAATATTTTACTTTGCCCCACATTCCACGACATATTAGTTTACTTTTAGTAAGTTATTTTTTTCCTGAATATTAAGCATCTTTTGTAAACAAATTATTTTTGAAATTTTTTAGAGCAAAGCTAGAAGAAAAAAAAGCAGATGAAAGATGGCGCATTTAATTCGATATTCATAAAAAGAAAAGTATTCATGTTTAATTTGGAGATATGTACAGTACATACTTAATTAAAATTTATATTCAATTGTACCTCTGATTCTTCATCCTTGTCAAACAAAAAATGCATTTAATATTCCTTGAACATTTTTTTTCGTCCTCTGATTGAACATCATATTTATTCCGACGATGAGCAAAACAAATAATAGATCCTGTGCTTTACTTTGTGTTATGAGATATTTATCACACTTGAGATACGACTCTTATGATAAGACTATAAATCACTTTTCGCTCCTTGGGGAAGTGTCACGAAAACAGAACTGTGCATCAATAACAAATACGATATGACAATCTTAAGTGCTATTTTTTCACTTTTTCGTTGTTTTTATGTAATGGAAACTAATTGCGTTCTTTCTTGCTCATTCAAAAAAATATTTTATTTTGATGGATACATTAAGTGAGTCAAAAGCTATCACTTAAATGCATTTGACATACTTTTTTTTATGTGTGAAAAAAATAGTGAAATCCACACCAGATGAGTTTCTTAAGACCGAGGTTTAATTTTTTAGTACCACATACTAAGGCTAACTTTTCTGCTAATTGTCTATTTGTTAAACAATTTAGTTTTCAGTTTAAACACGAAACTTAAGTAAATTTATAGTTTAAGAAACCTCATAATAATAATAATAATAATAATAATAATAATAATAATAATATTAAAAATAATAATAATAACTAATAAATAAATAAAGAAAGAAAGAGAAAGAAACTGTGGAGACGTCAATACTCCAACATTAAATGAATTAATTGCTATTTACCGTATGTTTTCTTCCAGATAACAAAAAATAAATTCGTTTCTGTATTCTGATTTAAAAAGGTCAATTCTTACTAATTTGGAGTCTGGTAAAAGCATTATGTAAACGTTTTTATCTCTTGTTTTAAAGTACATTATAGCTCACTGGAAGAACCACCCCTTGATTTTAAGGTAAATTAGAAAAGAAAAAAAAATAGATCCTCTGCAACACATGCAAATACATAGGTCTTAGTTCATGAAGCGATGCCTATTTTACAGAAACTAGCGAGTTTTTTTTTTTCCTATTGCTATAATCACTTAATTTTAAATTGTTTCAAAGTAATCTTTGGCAAGCATTTACTCAGCTTAATTATCCTCTGATATTTGCGTCTCATTGCAGAGGTAGCTTTTTTAAACCTTTCTCTGTGCTCCTTATTTACAGTTCCACAGCTGTTAAGCAAAAATCCCGCAGGAAGAGGAGGAGATGGCGTTTTAGAGACACCTAGTGCTAAAATTTTAACTAAAATTAAAGTTAAAGTGTTTAAAAGCCAAATATTTTCTATCATGCAATGTTTAAAAATATTGTATGTCAGAATGTAAAAAAAGTGGAGAGGGGTTTAGAAAGAAAAAAAAACGTTATTTAGTACCAAAATTCACTATAATTCTAATGTTATTACTTCACTTTTTCTTATTTTATCAATCATTTGATTATTTTCAGTGGTTTTTTTCTTATTATTTCGAGGAGTAATAATGATTTTATTCAATCGTCAGAATATTCAGAATTGATGTACAAGATCATGACACTTATTAAAGTACTTCCTGTAACCTTTAAAATATACCAGCCAGATTTCACTTTCTGGAAAACTTTAATAAAAAGTAAATACCAATTTTTACTCCAAATAATATTATGACTTTTACACTGAAGTGACAAAAGTCATGGGATACCTCTTAATATCGTGTCGGCCCTCCTTTTGCCCGGCGAAGTGCAACAACTCGACGTGGCATGGACTCAACAAGTCGTTGGAAGTCTTCTGCAGGAATATTGAGCCATGCTGTCTCGATAGACGTCCATAATTGTGAAAGCGTTGATGGGGCAGGATTTTGGGCACGAACAGACCTCTCGATGGTGTCCCATAAATGCTCAATGGGATTCATGTCGGGCGATCTAGGTGGCCAAATCATTCGTTGGAATTGTCCAGAATTTTCTTCAAACCAATTGCGAACAGTTGTGGCCCGGTGACATGGCGCATTGTCATCCATAAAAATCCCATCGTTGTTTGGGTACATGAAGTCCATGAATGGCTGCAAGTGATCTCCAAGTAGCTGCACATAAGCATTTCCAGTCAATGTTCGGTCCAGTCGCACTAGAGGACCAAGTCCATGCCATGAAAAAACAGCCCACACCATTACGGAGCCACCACCAGCTTGAACAGTGCCTTGCTGACAGTTTGGGTCCATGGCTTCGTGGGGTCTGCGCCACACTCGAACCCTACCATCGGCTCTTACCAGCTGAAATCGTGATTCATCGGACCAGGCCACGGTTTTCCATTCATCTGGGGACCAACCGATATGCTCACGTGCCCACGAGAGTCGCTGCAAGCGATGTCGTTCTGTCAGTAAAGGCACTCGAGTCGGTCTTCTGCTGGAATAGCCCAAGAAATCCAAATTTCTCCGCACAGTTCTAGCAGACACGTCCATTGTACGTCGCACATTGATTTCTACGGTGATTTGACGCAGTGTTGCTTGTCTGTTAGAATTTACGACTCTTTGCAGACGTCGCCGGTCTCGATCTTTAAGTGCAGGCGGTCGACCACTGCGCTGTCCATGGTGGGATGTTATGCCTGAAATTTCATACTCTCGGCACACTCTTGACACAGTGGATCTGGGAATGTTGAATTCTCTAACGATTTCCGAAATGGCATGACCCATGCGTCTAGCTCCAACTAACATTCCGCGTTCAAAGTCTGTTAATTCACGTCGTGCGGTCATCATCACGTTAAAACCTCTTCACATGAATAACTTGAACAGAAATGAAAGCTCTGTAAAAGCACTGCGCATTTATACCTGTTCTATGCGATGCTACTGCCATCTGAAAATTTGCATATTGCTATCCCATGACTTTTGTCACTTCAGTGTATACCAAAATATCCCCCTTCCCAATCTTGTGTCTATGTCACATAAACTGCCTGAATAAATCAGAATAATATTTAGCTGCATGTTAAATATGATTAATCAGCGTAGTCGGAAGCATTTATTTCTCATAATCCTATAATCGCATAGGCAATCACAACTGAAATAAGTGCCTTAGGAAATGAAGCATGTAAATTCCTCGTTATAGCAATATTGAAAGCTTTAAACGTGATTCTATATATAGTTTGCAGTTGGTCTGCAGTTGGTTTGTCAGAAGCAGGTACAGTATATTTTAGTTTTATTGAAGGATTAAAGCAGCTCGATGGTATTTAAGGACTTTTTACTATTTTAATATTGTCATTTATTAGTAATTTTCTTTTCAAGGAAATCCATATGTCAAGTCTCCATCAAGGCAAGTGCCCATGTATGCTTTAATTTTTTTAGCACATACAACATAAGAGGAAAATAACGTACAACATAAAAAAAAAGGAAGTCAAAGTTAAAAGTATTATTCGGTTCGCTTATACAGCTATTTATAAAGCAGTGGGAACATTGAAACACAATCAAAAGCAACTCAAGTCCAATGTCCATTTAAATCAAGTTATTGTGATGTAAATTTTTGACGATAGTGTGTAAAACAGCGAAAACAAAATCATACACGTTATTCACTTGTTTGGAAAGGAAGTAATGCACTAAAAGCAAAATCAAAATTTTACAAAAAGCTAATACATTTAAACTTAAATTACATTTACTTAAATATCTATAGCTTTATTCTTTTGTGCTCCAAGTTAAAAGTTCTTTTGTCTACCTGTTTACTCCAAACGAAAGCCTATTCTGCAATTAAATACTTGTTCCTGACTTTTTTTTTGTTCCGTAACGACTTTTTCGTCTTATTTTCTTCGGCTTTCCTGCCCATTAAATTTTGACGCCGATTCAATCATTCACACATAATCTTATGTCTTTAAAGAAATTAGCAAGATCCCGGAAAATTCGTCCTTTGGAGACTCTAGCAGTTAAAGCACAAAGTACTATAGAGCTGTAATTACGAGAAGCTAAATGTTCGGATTTTAGAGAAACCCAACTACCTAGCTTTTAAATTCAAGTATTTTAAATTTAAGTCTGAGTCATCAATTAAATTTGATAGTTTTTTTTAGTAAATATAATGTAGCAAATTTTTAGTTCATTAAAATACAGCTGATGAAACTGAGGAAAAAGGTAAGGTATAACACACAATAAAAAAACAACTGAAATATTACTTTTATGCCAAAAACGGAAACATTTTTCAGTTATTCGTTATTCTGCAAGAAAAGCTATTAAAATAGGAAATAATACATGTTGCTGTTATCCTTAAATGAGACAAAAAATGTAACATTGCTGGCAATGGTATTTCAACATATTTTAAAGAAACATTTGATTTGATCTTTTCATATGTTGTTTACATCACTTAAAAATGGAGAGACACCGGGAAATTCTTCTTTCGATTGGCAACACGAACATGCTCCAGAGAACACAAGAATTTAAATCCGTCAAATACAAGTGCTCTCTCAACAAAAAAGATTTTTTCTCTTATTTTTGGATTTAAAAACCAATTATAACCATCGTTTCTAAGAAAGATATTATTAAAAATAGTTCACTTCGTGCGCAAATGAGTAAAAACCAAAAAGCAACGTCTAAAAGCACAAATAAGTCAAGTTAAAAATCGGCAAACATGTTTCAAAGGCATAAAATCTCCTTCTTCAGTACCAAGCGAGAAATGGAAAGAACCGAAGTACCAGGAGAGTTTAAATAGAAAAGGAGCAAAAGCTAGGCCAATCAGGTGTCAGCGTGTGCCGAGCCCAGGTTTGGCTTTGCATTATCAGATAATTCAAAAGCATGAAGTAAAATTGGCGAGATGTGTGAAACTGCAAAGGATTCGTTACAAATATTACTTAAATTTTTGTGAACAGAAAAGGCTTCTAAGAAATCTAACTCGCCAACAGTTGAAGGTCTGCAAACAATTTTAGCCTCTGAGAAAACAAATCTTTGGCCTGTGTCCCAACAGTGTTTCGCAATTGAGGATTTTGAAAGTTCTTTCTTTTTAACATAATTTTCATGTTCCTTTAACCTAAATTTTAGCGCCCGTCTGGTTTGTCCGACGTATCCAATTTGATATTCACAGTTTGTGTGATAAATGCCCCACTGATCACATGGTTGGACGGGGTCTTTTAATTCAGAAAAAGTTAGTTTGTTGATGGGTCTGTAAATGACATGAAAATCGAACTTGCTAAGTTTTCTGGAAATACGAGGAGAGATTTTGGAATAAAATGGTAAGACAACGAAATTGGTAGAAAGAATAATGTGCTTTTTGTGGGATGCATTGCTTTTCGAAATTTTATTGTAAGCATTGTCAATAATTTGAAAAGAATAACCTCTGTCAAGGGCAAACACTCCATAAGAAATTAAGTTCGTCATTTAGGAGGGACTTTTAGAACATACATTAATAGCGCGGTTAAAAAACGTGTAAAAAGCAGACATTTTTTGTTTTATAGGATGAAAGGAGCAAGAATGTGGAGGAAGACAAACAGCAAATGGTTTTCGGTAAACAGTAGTGGAAAATTGGTTATTGTTTTTTGAAATGAGTACGTCCAAAAAGGGCAAATAATTATTCTTTCAGTTTCAGCAGTAAACTAGATGTTAGGATTAATGGAGTTGATTATATCAATAACAACCGGAACAATTTCCGCTGTGCCATCCAAAAGGGTAAAGGTGTCGTAGACGTATCCGAGCCAAAGTGGAAAATCGAATAATTTAAGGAGTTTTTGATGAAAATAATCCATATAGATTTCACTTAAGACAGGACTTACGGAGTTACCCAAAGCGAGGTCCTTGATTTTTTGATAGAATGTACCCCAAAAGACAAATGTAGTATGTTTAAGGCAAGTTTCTGTCAAACCCACAAGTTCAGTAATTTCGCGATCAGTGTGGTGAAATTCACGGAGTCTGTTTTCCAGACATTACAAAACTCCTCTAACAGATACGTTGGTGAAAAGGGATTTGGCATCAAAAGAAAACATAAGTAAATTGCTGGGTTTGAGCTTACGAAGGATGTTGACAAATTCCATTGAATTTTTGACATAATGAGTGTTGGAATCAAGTAATGGAGTAAACTTAGAAGTGGGAAACTTGGCCAACTCATAAGAAGCGGTGACAATATTAGAAGCAATAGGTCTCGATTGAACTCCAATCTTATGGACTTTAGGTAAGGCGTAGAATCTGGCATAATGTGAAATTGAAGGAATTAAATTAGTGCGGTTGGAAAATAGTTGGCTTGTTTTGATAGCCTTACGAACAGTTTTTAACTCAGTTGATGAAGGATCTTGTTTTAATTGAGTGTAATGGGTAATCTTGAAGCTGGTAATTGACTCCGGAAATGTACTTGTTTTTATCCATAATTACAATCTGCCCCCCTTTGTCAGCTTTGGTTATAATCAAATTATTGTTGGAAGAAGTCTCGCGCACACTTATTTTTTCCAGTGGGAAAAGCATTCATAAAGATATTATGAAAAACTGGAACCACTAATATAATCTCACATAGCTTTGTGTTCAGAATCCAAAGTATAAAAATAGCGAAACAAACATAAAAACTATTCTTGGGAATTCATTTTAAATTTAAATGTGCTACAAAACTACAAAACCATATCAATTTGATACTACATTACTTTTGTAACGCACATCCTCCTAGTATTAAATATTATACATTTCTGAATTGATACACAAATGAGGTACTTATCCAGTCACTCTGAGAAATTTATAATGTCCTTCATTATTATTTTTCTCATCCATGTAACTCTCCTGTCTTTGAATTTACCAAGAATCTAATCATCCATTCAAAAGATCGGCACCAATGAAAATAGCAATGCCTCATGTCAACCCATTTCACGACAAAGCTCTCCACTATGGACATTATCACATGACTGCGATTTGCTGCATCATTACAGAGCAGAAGTTTCATTATTCTTATAATCCACTTTCAGTTAGATTGCTACACTCTATTAAGCACAAAGTTACGAGTACGTTTCAGCCATAGAATTGCCATTTTCCTCAGAATAGTCTTTTATGGTACCATTGAAGATAATGTTGTTACCAACTATAATTGTTCTTTAGCTTCTGCTACTTTGATAAAAGATGTTATGTGTGTAGAAGCTAAGATGACTTTTATTCCAGGTGGTTTAGTCGAAGTTTTTTGAAAGGTTTACAAAGTTTGTGTCGAATATATAAAAAATACAAATAAGTTTTAAAAATCTCACGAAACATCATGAAAATACTGTATCACAACTTCTAAAGCGGGTGTTGCTATAAGGCAATATACATGTAGATAAAAAGGGCCACATTATATCTTTCTATGTAAAATATTAAACATTGGATTTTAGCTTTATCAGAAATTTAACTGATGATAAAGTGATATCAATATGATAGTTAACTGTAGCAGTTTATACAACTTTATAGTTAATTGTAGCTAACTTATAACAAAAAGTTGTTCGGACTAGAAATTTGACATTAAATAGTTGACAAACTCAAAAAAAGAAATGATGGTTCGTACTGTCATTTTTTCCTGCGATTTTCAAACCATAGAAAAATAGAGTAGCTAAAAAATGCCAATATTGGCATTAGTAGTACGATGATTTAATTAAATCTCAGAAGCAACGGGTGCAAGATATGATCCTGTGATACCTAGAATGTGGCGATTTATCGGTTTACTTTGAATTGGGGTAAATGTAGAATTTTTGTTAGTTTTTATCGTTTATAAAATGGTTCTAATATACTGAAAATAACGATTTGTTCTTTCTTTTTTATTTTTAATTTAAAAGTTTTCTGACTTTTATTGGGGATTCGTGCTCCTAAAAAAACATTTTGTCATTTTTTGTAAGACGGACACACTGCAAAAAATGAACTGTTGTTTTTACAGTATAATACTGGCAGCTAATGTTCCAATTTAAAACTGTGAAATGTACAGTAATAAACACTAAAAATAGCAATTTCACTGTTTCTTACTGTAAAGTTAGAAATTTTAGTTTATTGCGGTAAAATTAAGCTGCATTATACTGTAAAAACAACAATATAATACTGGCAGCTGAGGTTCCAGTTTAAAACTGTAAAATTCACGGTAATAAACTGTTAAATTAGCAGTTTTATAGTTTATTACCGTAAAATTAACAATTTTACAGTTTAGCACTGTAAATAAATAAAAAACAATTTTAAGATATTCTTCAACCATTTCATTGGTCACGCCACAACGAATCATGTACTATCTACGATTTACAAAGACACAAGAGAACTAGAAATTTCAAGACATTGACAGTGAAATCCACGGGAAATCTTGATTGCTTGAAAAAAGTATTTACAGATGTGTTTGTCCGTTAGTACTGTATATATTATATATTATCACTTTATATAAATTCAAACAAAATTTTTTCATCTTTCGAGATGCAGCATTTCAGCACATCTATTAGTGCTATCTGCTATGTCTAAAATGCCAGACAGTTATGAGAGTTGATAAATAGCTGGATCCGTTCATCATTGAGAGGTATGTCACTTTACATGCAGTGACTCTGATGAATTGCGCAATATGTTGGGTAAACAGTATATTAGATGTTAACAGTTGGTTAAATCTCACTTGTCACCAAATAATGCATTGTTTCCTCTTCTGTTTAGTGACAATTTTATCTTAGCATCTTCGTTTGGCTAATAAGATATTATTTTAAAGCAATCTAATCGGTTAGCCTGCAAAAGAATTTAGAACATGGTTTGCTAGACTTATAACTAAAATATTTCTGCCGTGGGCAGGTAAAGGGCAGTAACTGCAAATTTTTCGATTTTCATTTTTTTGCATTTTTGAAATCTATGTTACATTAGTTTTATGGTACAAGCATCTTTTTTTGGTTTCCGATGAAAAAAAACTGTTTTTTACCCAATGGTAATTAGCAGTAACTGCATTTTTCGTTGCTGTGGGCAGGTAAACGGCAGTATCTGCATGTCTGCAGGATGATCATAATATGAATCGCTGTGCAAAAATTGCATCAAGCCGCAAAAACCGTTTTCCTTTGTACCTAAACTGAGCGAAAGTAGGGGTGCCCTAATAGGAGGTCACGGGAGGTCATTGGTTGCACTTAAATGTTCCCAAGGGGGTGTTTTATTCCTTTATGGGGTGAATCAGTATTAATATCAAAGCAGACTTAAGAGATAAATTGGCGCTACCACTTGGCGATATATCGCCAAGCTTTTGGTAGCCAAGTGCTTGTCGCCAACTTGGTGACCTATCGCCAAATTGGCCACAAATTTGGCGAAAAAATTATTTTATGAGTTTGGGTTCAATTTAGCGCTATTGGCGGTATTTTGCGAAAAATCTACTGAATGATGCTAAAATCGGCGATATTTAGAAAATGAATCGTTGTAAATCATTTTTTGCATTGTTTCGTGGCACATTAAGGCGTAAATGTTTGAATTGTTTCTTGCTCATTCCAAGCACTATTTTAACACTTAAGGCATCTACTAAGAAATTTACACATAAAAGGAAGTAGTGTGGGGTGCATACCAGATTTTTTTCTTTCAAATAAAGTTTCTCTCCACTAGCAGACAATATTTTTCGCGATATCAAAGATACACAAGCCAAACTTGACAGACGACAAACAAAAATGCAACAATGAAATGATTTTACTTATTGTTTTGTTTTCTTTTAATTACAGTTGCTTTCATACTAACAGACGATAGTTTTCGCAGTTTAATCTCTAGCTGTTGCATTTTTAATAGCACTATGAAAAAAAATCGTCAGCACAACAAGCATTGCAAGCGCTCTCTTTCTCAAAGTGATTTCTTGTTTTGATGCAAAGTACAAAGCATTAGCTGATTTGTAGTTATTTTAAAACATCTGGTGTGAACGCCACACTAATTCCTTTTACGTTTAAATTCCATAATAAATGCCTCAAGTGTTAAAATAGTGCACTAGAGTGACCAAGATAACAACTCAAATATTTACACCCCCAGTTTGTAACGAATCAATGCAAAATAATGTTTTACAATGATTTATTTTCTAAATGTCGCCGATTTTAACATGATTCAGTGAATTTTTCGCAAAATGTACCCAATAACGCCAAATTGAATCCAAATTTAAAAAAAAAATCATTTTTTCGCGAAATTTGTCGCCAACTTTGCGGCAAACACTTTACGACCAAAAGTTTGGCGATATATCGCCAAGTAGTTGCATTAAATCATATCACTCAATCTGCATTGAAATTAACATTGATTTACCCCACAAAGGGGTAAAAGACCCCCTTGGGAACATTCGAATGCAACCACAAGGAGAGGTGCACAACTAGACCGCCCTCAGAGCCTACATACCAAACTAGAAGCTTCTACGGCAAAAAGTTTTTGAGTTATGCGGCAGGCATACATACATACATACGCACATACATTCAAACATACATACGCATATACATACAAACATACATACGCACATACATACGTACATACAGACGTCAAGAGAAAACTCGTCGTAATTAACTGGGGCATGGTCGAAAAGGAAATTTCGGCTGTTTATATGTTAGTAGGTACATATGCACGTACTGATAGGTCGAAAAAACTACTCAACATTCATTCGGGGGTGAGCAAAATCAAAATTTAGACCAAATTTTGAGTGAAATTTTCTTCGTGATCACAACACTTCCTTTACTAAGTAAAAGGAAGTAAAAATGGCTGAAGAATCATCAAGTTTTGCTTCATATTTTGCATCGTACAATAGTTTCATTATATTTTTTAATTATATTTCGCGTTCGTTTATATTAAATCTATATCAAGTGGGTACGCGGTATTTATGTATATTTTTAAATAAAACATATCATTCACAATGCAATAATATATTTCGTAATAACATATCTACTCCGCATGTAGTTGAATATGTAAATACTGGACATTTAGTAGCATACTGTGCAGTTACTGCCGACTGCCAGTCAATTCCGCATGACAATTAGAGTGAAGAGGGCAGGTAAACGGCAGTATCTGCTTTACCTCTCTCTGCGCTTGCAAAATCAAAATTCCATCGATTACCCAAAAAATATATCGGTATAAACATATAGTATCGCCTATGTTCGAAGTTCAATGTTTCATAGATGTTTGTGGGAAATCAAAAACGCGTTTCTTTAAATATCTCGAAAACTCATTTTTGCAGATACTGCCGTTTACCTGCCCACGGCAGATTTAATGTTCGTATGTGATTCCTAAAAAAAAAAATAAATAAATAAAACGCAGAGTAAATCAGCGAAATATTTCCTTTTTTATGTTTAACTATTTGTATAAATAATCATATAAAGACTTTATATAATTAAAAAAAAATGCCACTGCGGGAAAATATCAGGAAATAGTACTCGTTTGCAAGCGAATCAGAAATAAATTATATTTCTAAATGTGGCAACAGCAGTAAAATTTGTCACACTGCATATATGTAGTACATTGTACAAAAACAAATCGAAGTGCTTACTTCAAAAATAATGCATTCCTGTCGTTCAAAAATCTGAATTGCTTCTTTGTATAGTTTTAATTAAATTTACCGCCATTAATATATTTTTTTCAATGACTTAGAATTGATGTATGATATTGTGGTATATTAAGTGATTCAAAAACGGTAAGACCCGTGCTCTTACGTTTTCAAGACCTGTCTCACATTGGCGTCTCATTTAGAGTAAAACACACACAATAGCAGTAGTGAGAAACTCATGTGGGTCAAATATACGCATTTCTGAGGGTAGATTTTTTTTTTGTAGGTAAGACATTTCATGGAAAGCTTCATGAGAGAAAAAGCACTTCTATACTCCAAAAATAAATTAGTAAAGAAAAATAAAATAAGCTAAAAAATATGAAACAAAATATTTGAAAACAACCAAAGGTCTTGTGGCATAAACCTCTGCAACGTACGTCACATTATTTTTAGCAATTTAAAAATCAGGAGGTGGGATTGGTATTGTTTAAAGCACTTTTTCTTGACTTAGAATCAACGCCGTAATATGTCGGCAAGGAAGAGCCTTTTTCTGTCCTTTAAAAATTGAATATTAAGTAAAAAAAGTCGGTTTTGAGTTTTAGATGGACCTATACACCCGTAATTAGGACATAAATGTGTTTTACATATTATACAATTTACAAAGTAAACTCATTTCAAAAGGAAAAAAACACGTTTTAAAATGGTACAGAGCATATTTAAATAAATAAAAAATAATAATAAAACTTTTTAAAATAACTTACAATTAATTTTGCGGTGCTTTTTTCGCTCAAGTTTTTTGCTCAAAATATTTGAAAACAACCAAAGGTCTTGTGGCATAAACCTCTGAAACGTACGTCATATTATTTTTAGCAATTAAAAATTATGAGGTGGGATTGGTATTGTCAGAAGCACTTTTTCTTGACTTAGAATCAACGCCGTAATAAATCGGCAAGGATGAGCCTTTTTCTGTCCTTTAGAAATTGATAATTAAGTAAAAAAAGTCGGTTTTGAGTTTTAGATGGACCTATACACCCGTAATTAGGACATAAATGAGTTTTACATATTATACAATTTACAAAGTAAACTCATTTCAAAAGGAAAAAAAAAACACGTTTTAAAATAGCACAAAGCATATTTAAATGAATAAATAATAATAATAAACTTTTAAAAATAACTTACAATTAATTTTGCGGTGCTTTTTTCTCTACTTTTTTGCTTATAAACAGTTGTCGAACAAAGGCAAAACTATCGTTCTTAGTAAGATGCTATTTGCATTATTATAGACTAAGATGGATTGAAAAAAAAATAATTTGCCCATTTCAAAGCACAAGGGGTCTTAAAACATGAATTTAAGCATCAATAGATTACTTTCCAAATCCGTGTCGTTTTCCTAAAGTCCCGCTAAAGTACACTGTGAAGAGATATTTCTGAAAGCAGCAGGACTTTTCCTGAAGATCCAGAAAACTTCTCAATAAAAACAAAACACGTTTTCTGAATACATCAAGGACCTTCTAAGAAAACTAAAACATGTTTCTCTTAAGGATTTGTCATCATGAATATTTAAAATAAAAGCTGTTAAACCATTTCAGCAAATGTGGCCGTAGCTCATTGCAAGAAAACAGCGCACTGCTAATTTGCCAAAAAATCTGCAAAGATAGTGTTCAGAGGCTGAATTTCATCCTTAACCCTTTAAGCGGTCTTACTTAGTCTTACTTTAAGTACCATACTTAGTAGAATAAGAATATTAAGAATTTTCTTTTTTTTTAAACTTTTAATGCTTTTACAAAATGCTTTTTTCAAAATGCTTTTGTTACATCCCAATCAGGGCAGAAATAACGTGGTTTTTTTTTCGGATTCTCTTTCCATTCTTATTTCTTTTCGAACAGCACACAGTGCATTGTCTTGCAGATCTCAATTTCTTATCTGTAGAAGCAATTATTTCCAAAAAGTGTCTCTCTGTCAATCTCAGAGGATTAGGCTCCAAGTGTGGTTAGGCTCCAAGTGTGGCCGTCCACGGTAGAAATTTAGTCCTGAATGATATTCCGAACTATATTCAGAATTAAAATCTTCATCAGAGCTGAGCTCACTGCACGAGTCATCTGATGAATAGTACAAATACTTAGAAGAAATATCTGTATTATAATGTAGTTCATAATCTAACAAAAAAGGATTTTCGTCGTCTCTTCCATCCATAATTTCCATAAGATTCACAAGCACGTTATACAGTAGGGGAAGACCGCTTATATTGGACCACTGCTTAAATTGGATTTCGGGCTTAAAATCTAGTACAGAGCTCTATGCTACACTTTGACGGTAGACACATGAAGTTTTAGGAATAAAATCAATGTGTATGAAGTTTCATCAGTCTTCGAACTGCGTAGCGTGAGTTACGGCATGATTTATGTTGGAAATGTGTAAAATCTTATTTTGCGGACTTGTACCTAGTAAGATAGTACTAAAACTTGTAAACTGAGGTAAACTGCTGTTATAGCATGACAATCTTTGTTTAATAAGGAAAACATCTATGTATTTACATGCGCAATTGCGATAATTTTTGACAGAGAAATAAGCTGAAGAATAAAAAATGGCAAGTTTTCCTTTATTGGACCGAAAAAATTTTCCTATATTGGACCAGTGGTCCAATTTAAGGATATGATTTTAAGCAAGACTTTTAATTAATTGTAACATTAAATAATTGACTCATCTGATTTAATAGCGTAGTTATTTCCATCAAGTTATTTTAAGCATACTTTAACCCCTATTCACGATATTCATTTTTTATCAAGCACATTTTCTAGAAGCTGCAAATTCTTGAAATATTTGTTTTTTTTTTCTCTTTTTCCATTAAGTTGCAGTTTCAGGTTGTTAAACATAGCTATTAATTTAAATAAAATTTGTGCTGGTTTACCGAGGAAAAAAATGAAATTCTTCGATTTGTTCGAAAAGATTTTAAAAAGAAACAATTAATATGCTGCTAAAATGTTCAATGTAGATGAAACCGGTCTTTTCACAGTCCAAATGCCCCGAAATATATTGACGTATAAAGGTAAACACCAGTTTGGAGCACTAATGTGTGGTGAACGTGTTAGAAACACACTTGCTATTTGCTGCATGAGTACAACATAATTGCCACACACCCCTCCTTCCCCATGCATATTTTCAAAAAAATACGTTCGATGTAGGGGAAGACCGCCTATATTGGACCACTGCTTAAATTGGACCTCGGGCTTAAAATCTAGTACAGAGATCTATGCTACACTTTAACGGTAGATACATAAAGTTTTAGGAATAAAATCAATGTGCATGAAGTTTCACCAGTCTTCGAACTGTGTAGCGTGAGTTATGGCATAATTTATGTTGGAAACGTGTAAAATCTTATTTTGCGGACTTGTACCTAGTAAGATAGGACTAAAACGTGTCAGCTGAGGTAAACTGCTGTTATAGCATGATAATCTGTGTTTAATAAGGATCACATCTATGTATTTACATGCACGGTTGTGATAATTTTTGACAGAGAAATAAATTGAAAAATAAAAAATGGCATGTTTTCCATTATTGGACCGAAAAAATTTTCCTATATTGGACCGGTGGTCCAATTTAAGAATATGGTTTTAAGCAAGACATTTTATTAATTGTAACATTAAATAAGTTCTGATCTACTCATCTGATTTAATAGCGTAGTTAAGATTATTTTAAGCATACTTTAACACCTATTCACGATATTCATTTTTTTATCAAGCACATTTTCTAGAAGCTACAAATTCTTGAAATATTTGCTTTTTTTTTCTCTTTTTCCATTAAGTAGCAGTTTCAGGTTGTTAAACATAGTTATTAATTTAAATAAAATTTGTGATGGTTAACCGAGGTAAAAAATGAAATTCTTCGATTTGTTCGAAAAGATTTTAAAAAGAAACAATTAATATGCTACTAAAATTTTCAATGTAGATGAAACCGGTCTTTGCACTGTCCAAAAGCCCTAAAATACAGGGTGTCCACTCCAATCGTGGACCAATAGCTAATTTCTAAACCGTTAGAGATAAGCATATAGTTTATTTAGAAAAAAATCTCCAAATTACGAAAGGAATTTTGGGTCTATTCACTGTAACGTTTCAAACTAAAAAAAAATCACTCTTCTACCACAAAAATTGACCGAGTTATGACGTTTTGAAAAATCAAGATTTTGATGGATTTCGCATACGGTCCCTTAAGCGATCTCTGGATGACGTCATGAAATCCATCAAAATCTTGATTTTTCAAAACGTCATAACTCGGTCAATTTTTGTGGTAGAAGAGTGATTTTTTTTTAGTTTGAAACGTTACAGTGTCAATAATGTTTTTCTAAATATGATTGATAGGACTGGGGGGCTGTATAAAAATTTAAATTTCGTAACTCTTTCAAAATTTGATTTTTTGAAAAACATTGAATAGACCCAAAATTCCTTTCGTAATTTGGAGATTTTTTCCTAAATAAACTATATGCTTATCTCTAACGGTTTAGAAATTAGCTATTGGTCCACGATTGGAGTGAACACCCTGTATATTGACGTATAAAGGTAAACACCAGTTTCGAGCAGTAATGTGCGGTGAACGTGTTAGAAACACACTTGCTATTTGCTGCATTGAGTGCAACAGAATTGCTTTACCCCCCCCCCCTCCCTCCCCATGCCTATTTTCAAAAGAATACGTTCCATGTATGTGCTTATCGTAAAAGCACCCCCTGGTGAGCAATATGCTTGTTCAAAAAAAGGTTGGATCACAAACGATAACTCACACAATTGATACAAAATTTCATCAAAACCGTTAAACCAAGAGCATAGATGCAATAAACTTGGTTAACGAGAGCGATATAATAATGCTCTCTCTTTAAGCACACCATGCAAGATATTATCTTTTTTCAGAATCTGTCTACAATTTTTAATCGAGTGTATGATACATGGATGCGAGAACATCCAATGAGATCCATTACCCAATATCGAATCGAAGAACAATTTGGTAACTCTTATGGGTAAACCTCAATGAAGGCCATGGCAAATGCTGTGAGTTGATTCTGAAGAACAGAAGTTTGGCCTGTTAATTGACATGTGTTTAGGGGCATTGACTTGGCTGGAGCAGAGTTCGAGGTAATTAGTCCAGATAAAACTACTCAAAGTGAGCAGGCTACATGTTCGGTGTAAGTTATACTGTTGTACACCATGTACAAGAACTAGCTACGACTTAAATTAGAACAAGCTCTGCATAATCAGCGGATAGTTCTCATCAAAGCATGATTGTCAACTTCAACTATGACTTTGTAAAGACCAGGCTCTACATATCAATTTAATTAAAAAATAGAAAGAACAAAAGAGAAGGCTATCTCAGTAATCATTCTAACGCAGTATGAAAGAAGCATAGAACAGAAAAAGTCACACAAGAATAAGCAAGAAACTGCACAAAACAATTGTTATTGCAATACTTGTCATAGAGATGAAGCGCAAAACATGATTAAACGCATGAAATGCCATCGGTGAGTGTATCAACACTGCCTAAATGAGACCGAAGCAAAAGAAATTCTATTGCAAATCCTGGAAAAAGATGTATAGTTCAAATATAAATTATTCTATGATTTCCTGGTACGGTCCAATTTAGGAAGCGCATGGTTCAATATAGGCGCATATATTCCTAAATTGGACTTTTGCAACTTTTTGTAACATAATTTTTTAAAAAATAATTTAAATATTTTTAGAAAATATAAGCTCCTAGGGCGGTTCCTGATTAAATTTAGCGTACGATGCCCTATTTTGTATTTTTGTTTTGCTTCACATTGAGCGACACAGGCCTCCTGTTCTTAGGGGGTCCAATATAGGCGGTCTTCCCCTATGTGCTTATCGTAAAAGCACCCCATGGTGAGCAACATGCTTGTTCAAAAAAAGGTTGGATCACAAACGATAACTCACACAATTGATACAAGATTTCATCAAAACCGTTAAACCAAGAGCATAGATGTAATAAACTTGATTAACGAGAGCGATACAATAATGCTTTCTCTTTAAGCACACCATGCAAGATGTTATCTTTTTTCAGCCTTTGTCTACATATTTTAATCGAGCGCGTGATACATGGATGCGAGAACATCCAATGAGATCCATTACCCAATATCGAATCGAAGAACTGTTTGGTAACTCTTATGGGTAAACCTCAATCAAGGCTATGGCAAATGCAGTGAGTTGATTCTAAACACCAGGAGTTTGTCCTGTTAATTGACATGTGTTTAGCGGCATTGACTTGGCTGGAGAAGCGTTCGAGAGTTCGAGGTAAGTAGTCCAGATAAAACTACTCAAAGTGAGCAGGCTACATGTTAGGTGTAAGTTATAGTGTTGCACACCATGTACAAGAACTAGCTACGACTTAAATTAGTACAAGCTGTGCATAATCAGCGGATAGTTCTCATCAAATCATGATCGTCAACTTCAACTATGATTTTGTAAAGACCAAGCTCACATATCAATTTGCTTAAAAAATAGAAAGAACAAAAAGCAAGGCTATCTCAACAATCATCCTAACACCGTATGAAAGAAGCAAAGCACAGAAAAAGTCACACAAGAATAAGCAAGAAACTGCACGAAACAGTTGTTATTGCAATATTTGTCATAGAGATGAAGCGCAAAACATGATTAAATGCATGAAATGCCATCGGTGAGCGTATCAACACTGCCTAAATGAGACCGAAGCAAAAGAAATTCTATTGCAAATCCTGAAAAAAGATGTATAGTTCAAATATAAATTATTCTATGATTTCCTGGTACGGTCCAATTTAGGAAGCGCATGGTTCAATATAGGCGCATATATTCCTAAATTGAACTTTTGCAACTTTTTGTAAGATAATTTTTTAAAAAATAATTTCCATATTTTTAGAAAATATAAGCTCCTAGGGCCATTCCTGATTAAATTTAGCTCCCGATGCCCTATTTTGTATTTTTGTTTTGCTTCACATTGAGCGACACAGGCCTCCTGTTCTTAGGGGGTCCAATATCGGCGGTCTTCCCCTACAACAAAAAGTTCCCACTCGCCCGCTACATAGAAAAACCCGGATGAAAAGATTTCATTCACATGGACAAGGCACACCATCTGTTGAAAAATAAAAATACTAAATAGTCTCTTTCAAAAATGAAAACTGCAGGTAAACTAGAAAAGGAAAGGAGAAAATATATAGGTTTGCCCGGACGCCGTACGGGTAAACCAGATGAAACCGATTTCAGGTAGCACGTGCACTGTACGGGCAAACTGTTTAAAGGGTTAATAGGGACCCGGCCAATTTGGACAAAACATAACATGCACTGATGGCGAAACACTTAAAAAAACGCTAAGCTAGTTTTGTAACTGGTAGCTAAACATGTTTTCCTTAACAGTGGGAAGTTTGCCTTTATTTAACTTGCAGCAAATTCAGGAAATATCACTAAAAATAAATTTTAACGAATTTTCTGTTCCTCGATGTACTTTGGTTGTTTCTTTTAGATTTTAGGGTGCTGCAAAAGAATATGATTGCAAAAATTTTCTATCACCCTCCAATTTTAAGACCTTAAAAGTTATCAATGGCTCGACCAAGCTTTCATCAAGCTGTCAAATATCTCAGAAGACAGGGCATGAAATATTTATTTTCAGGGTTAAAGCTAATTCTTATACATAATTGTAAATAGCGTTTTTTCCAGAACTATCAGCACGTGTTACTAGCCATTTCATCACGAATAGCACTATCTTAGTATAAACTATAACTTTTTAGTTGCTACGACATTAAACAGTTAGTAAAAAAATTCTACATTAAGTTAGATTATTGTTTATTTCTTGTTTTTCAAGTACAGCTGAAAAAAAAATGTTTTTCAGCAGGACCATCCATCAATTGTAACCGCAGGAGATGAAAAATAGCCTAATCCTAATATTCATGTATAGTTGTACGCTGTAAATTATTTTTTTTTTAATTTAGTTAGTTATTTATTTATTTTATTTTATTTTATTTTATTTTATTTATTTATTTTTTTGCTCATTTACATTGACATTTTGTTGTCATGCTTCAATATAATACAGCAGCTTATAAAAAAGAGTTGGAAACATTACTTATATGGATCAGAAAGGTTGCTCCTAAAGCAGTGAGCAGTATAGCGTATTGTGTTCCAGTTGTATATTTGAAGATGAACTTTTGATTATTGAGACACAATAAGTTAATTACCTTTTTGTTTTCTGGTTTTCTAATGATGACTATGCTACATATAATAAAAATAATACCAAAACAAAACGCTTATATGATACACAATTAACGGATATTTAAAAATATATAACAAATGTTTAATTAAATATTTTTAGAGCGCTTTAAAAAATCATTGCTGCAAAATTACTTAATTTAGACAAAATACATTTCATTTTTATATTCATCTGTATTTTAGTTATAAAAGTAAGCACTCATTCAGAGTCATATGTATTTTTTTTAGTGTACTATTTTCAAAAATAGTAAACAAAAACGTTATGTTGGCTGCATAAGACATGTATAATGTATAAGCAGATTCAAAAGAAACAATAAAATAATATATACTTCTGCCTTTGTGTTTTATAGAAGTAATGTTTCTGTTTTTCTAGATCGCCTAGTTAGTGTTTTTTCAAAGAAAAGTTAATTAAAATATGGTAATTAAAGCTTTTTATTATTCAATATTTCTAGGAAGTTTAGCCAAAAAAAGTTTCATTTAAAAATCATGAAGGTCTGCAGTTACTCTAAGGTCCTCCTTGGAGTTAGTACAATGCAGTTCTTTTCAAAATATGTAATCTTGTTATTATAAATATTTTAATTAACACTTATTGTAAGTTTCATATCTCGTAAAATAATTTTAAGCTTCAGAGCCTTTGAAAAATAATTATCTGAGTTCTATTAGTCAAATAGATATGGAGAATACTTAAATAGGGTAATTAAGTAAAATCTACTAAAAGAAATATAATTACTTCCTTGAATTTAATTATTTTAAATTAAACTTTAATAGTTAAGGAAGGCAATAAGTTTAATGTTATACGAATATGCTGATAAATATTTAAACACAATGTTTCAGCTTGATTCTTTTTAAATACAATGAACAAAAAAACCGTAAAATAAATAAATAAATAAATATATAAAAGGCTACTGAAAAAAATGTGTTTGGGAATAGTACTTGTTTGGTATTTTGTTTATTGAAAGAAAATAAAAAATAATTCGATGTAGGAACAGTTTCGGTAATTAATAAACGTAAAACATATTTAATGTTTTTTTAAATATATATATCTATATATTAATAGAGATTATTATTTACAATTTGCTCAACAGGAATAATATAAAACATAAAAATAAAATTTATGTAACGAAACATATATTCGTATTGGTAGAAAATTTGTAGATGCTAGCTTTTTCACTTTATGAACTTTTAGTATCTTAAACATGTTCATCGTTGTACTAAAATTACCAAAGCAAAAAAAAAAAAAAAGACATATTTTCATGAACTTATTATTATTTGCCCTAAATCTTTGTGCCAAGAA
This sequence comes from Uloborus plumipes, assembly GCA_038373865.1. NCBI lineage: Eukaryota > Metazoa > Arthropoda > Arachnida > Araneae > Uloboridae > Uloborus > Uloborus plumipes. The sequence goes on along the minus strand of JAXGGA010010415.1, from coordinate 24,360 downwards.
ATAGTAATGTAATACGATGATAGTTTTGCAAAATAAGAAACGAAGGTATTAAGTACCTTGTAAATAATTATATTAATTATCATCAAACATAAAGTTTAAGTTTACAAATACCTTTGTGCTAAAAATGTACAGAAAATAACAACGTTACAATGCACAAATGAGCAGGGATACTGCAGACACGTGTTTCGGCGTTACAAGGAACGCCTTTATCAATGCAAAAAAGTTGTGAGCTTATGGATGCACAGACATCCGACAAAAGCAACGGAAACAGAAGCGAACAGCTTAAAAAGCAAACATAGCGGATTACAACAAACACCAATAAAAAATTCGAAGCCAAAAAAGATCCAATGGGAAAATAAAGAATGAACCGAAGCTTTCTACCAGGTACGAAATGGAAAGAAAGAATTCGATAGGCGACACGATAAGCCAAAAGGCTAACATAATAAAAAAAACACCAGGTTAAACTGTTAACCGCCAGAACAAAAAAAGAGCAGAATGAAAGAAAGCGAATCGGTAAATGAAAAAAACAAAAAAGAAAAATAAAGACAAGTAGAAAATGGAAAATGCCAGCAAAATCAGAGGAATAAATTAGAAAGGGAAAAGGCAAAATTATACAAAAGGACGCCAAACAGCAGAAAAATAAGGAATAGCATTGAGATCGTTAAATAAGTCAGAACTGTTTTTCATATGGAAGGATTCCCAAAAATCAAGATCTGATGGGTTGGGGCATTTTTGAACAATTTGAAAAGAATTAAAATCGAAAGAATGATTCTTTTCCCAACAATGTTGCGCAATACTAGACTTATTCAATTGTTGCTTTTTCACATAATTCTGATGTTCCTTTAAGCGGAATTTCAAAGCACGTCGCGTTTGTCCGATTTTCCATTTCGTACCTGGTAGAAAGCTTCGGTTCATTCTTTATTTTCCCATTGGATCTTTTTTGGCTTCGAATTTTTTATTGGTGTTTGTTGTAATCCGCTATGTTTGCTTTTTAAGCTGTTCGCTTCTGTTTCCGTTGCTTTTGTCGGATGTCTGTGCATCCATAAGCTCACAACTTTTTTGCATTGATAAAGGCGTTCCTTGTAACGCCGAAACACGTGTCTGCAGTATCCCTGCTCATTTGTGCATTGTAACGTTGTTTTTTTCTGTACATCATCAAAAATGTTCGTTTCATGTTTGGTTTTTACTCCTTTCGTTTACCTATTATGTGCAATACGCATGTTTTTTTTTGTTTTTTTTTTAGTTTAAATTAATTAGAATTGTAAATAACAAAATTATATTAAAGTAAGTACTCATTCAGAGTCATATGTATTTTTCAGTATACTATTTTCAAAAATAGCAAACAAAAAAGTTATGTTGGCTGCACAAGACATGTATAACGTATAAGCATATTTAAAAGAAACAATAAAATAATATATAATTCTGCCTTTGTGTTTTATAGAAATAATGTTTCTTTTTTATTTTAAATATCCTACTTAGTGTTTTTTCAAAGAAAAGTTAATTAAGATAAGGTAATTAAAGCTTTTTATTATTCAATATTTCTAGGAAGTGTAACCAAAAAGAGTTGCATTTTAAAATTATGAAGGTCTAGTTACTCTAAGATCCTCCTTGGTTTAAGTACAATGCAGCTCTTTTTCAAAACATGTAATCTTATTGTTATAAATATTTTAATTAAGTAAAATCTATTAGGTAAATAAAAGCACCTAGGGAAAAAAGTGTCTGTTTGCTGCTTGGACAAGCTAACAAATACGAACATGGAGTATATGTTTCGTTATATTAACAGATAAATTACTTATAAAATTAATCTCCAATACTTTTTATAGTGATTTAAAATCAAAGTTTTGGTTTCGTGATTTGTTTGTATATCATATTTTGAAAATGTTTGCTTTAGTTTTATTTAACCTGAATTTTAAACAAACAATAAATTGAATAAAAAACAAGGAAACGAATGTCACCTTGCTGCTTTTACAAGCTCTGAAATATGATTACCAAACGCATGTGATACTATAGCACCATATAAAATACTTGTAAACAGGGTTGGGGTTTTGGACGTCTAAAACTGGTTTTGGACAGGACAGGTGGGTTTTACTGTCCAAAACTGTCGAAAACTGTCCAAAAGTGTCTTAAACTGTCTAAAGCATGGCAAAAGGGCTTTAAGCTGCCTAATTTCTATTAGCTGTAATATTGATAATGCATACATCTTAGTTTCTTTGTGTTAATTAGTTGTAATTAATTAAAATTTGACAACATTTAATTATATTAGTAATTTTAATATACGTTAAAAAAATGAACAATTTACTCATAACTCCACTGCATAAAAATTTCATAAAATAGGAATTGGTAATACTGTCAAAAAAACACTCTTGAAGCAGATAATTTCAGCTCCATTTGTAACTCAAAACTCCGAAAACTTCTTGGCATAATTCACTCAAAACTCCGAAATCGTTTAGGGGTAAATACGGCAGCTAAACTGGTTATGTGCTATCGGATATTAAGAAGACCAATTGAACCAGATTACTAATGTGTACATATGTATATACATATATTTTTTTGAATTGTACTACTTTTAAATTTATTCCTAATATTTTGCGAAATATTAATACATTTTTAAATATTGTGTATCTTTTTAATTAGTTGCAAAACTGATTTTTTGCATTTAAGTCGATTATTGTACCTTTTGAACACCCTCATTTGCATCTATATTTAAAAGAAGTTTAGCTAGTATTAAAAATAAAATAATATAAACCTTTGAGAACTATTTCATTTTTTAATGAAGAATAGTAACTTCTAAGTAGCTAGATTAGTATCAGCTTAAAATCTTATATGTGTTTATGTACATATTTAAATGTTTACATCAAATAAATTAAGTCTTAACTTCAAGTATAATTTTATGCTTTTGATATTTGTTCAAAATATAAAATTGTACTAAAAATGTAGTTTTGGACAGTTTAGGACAGTTTTGGACACATGGGTTTTGGACAGGACGGTTTAAACCATGGTTTAAACCGTGGTTTTTACCGTTCTGTCCAAAACCATGCCAACCCTGCTTGTAAAGTATTTATAATGTTTTATTGTGATTTAAGATCAAAATTTTTAGCATCGTGTATTTTTTTATTTGCATATTACAAAAAAAATACATGTTTGTTTCAGTTTAAATTCTAACTATAAACTACAATACTAAATATTATAAGCTTTAAGGAAAATAATGTCACCATGCTGTATTTAAACCCGTGAATACAAATACCAAACTTTTATGAATTAGAGTAATAGATAAAATAATTGTAAAACGAATTATTGGTATTTTTTTTTTATTTAACATTACAAGTTTTTAGTTTCATGTAGGATTTGTTGTTTCAGTTGCAAAATATTTTTTAAATAAATGTTTATTTTAGATTTTTTTAATTAAGAGTATTAACAAACAGTAATACTAAAATTATAAAAACCGAAGGTATAACCGATAGTATTATCATGCTGCTTTCACAAGCCACTAAACAGAAGTTGAAAAATATATGACATTGGGTTGAGATATAAACCACTTTTAAAACACATGTTATCGGTATTATTGCTCTTTGAAATGAACGTTCTTGGTTTTGCGTTTCTTTATCTTTTTTTTTAAATCCTTTTATTCACATATTTAAAAACATATTGTTTAACTTTAATTTAATATTAGACATGTTAACAAGAAGACGAAATGTTATGACAAAAGTGGTGGAGAATGTCCCCATGCGGCTTTTACAAGCAACTAAATACTAAAACCAAATTTATATGACATTATAGTTATAGAGAAATAATTTTTGAAACAAAGTCAAAGCTTCATTGTTGTGAATTTAACTCATAAATTAGTATGTATATTCTTTTACTTTTATTTAAACATTCAAAAGAAAGTTAAATTCCATGTTTAGCAATAAAGCTTCATGGGGACAAATAACTTACAATGGCTGTTCATTATGTGACTCTGCCGTTCTTCGTTCGCGTCGTTTTATGGTGGCTGGTATCCAGCACTTCACTCAGAATAACGTTGTGACAATCTGAGAAAACGACTTTGTATTCCCATTAATATGCTTCAAGAGAAACGAGAACGAGAAATCGGAGCGCAATTAATGTTCAAAATATACGCGAATTAGTTTGGAGACATCTCACAAGTGATCGCCGAAACATTTTAATTATTTTTGCCAGCACTGATGAAGACGTTCATGCATCTGGAAAATTAAGCGTTTTCTCATTCATGCAAATATCCCAACAAAATGTTCGTAAAACAAACAGCATAAACTGAGATTGCTGCATTCGCTTTTGAAAATATAATTTTGCCATTAAAAGTTGTTTTCCTTATTTTCATTTTAAAAGCAGCCATTGGCAGCGCTAAATACATTGCATAATAGTTATTTTTTCATAGTTTTCATTATTAACAGCAAGTTTAAATATTATAAAGAGATTAAAAGAAATGAATATCGCCATGGTGACTTTACAAGCTACTAACTAGAAATGCCACATTTATGTGTGACAGCATAGTAACGAATGTAAAATAAGTGTAGAACAAATTCACAGTACTTCTATTATGGTATAACTTAAAGCTTTTTAGCTTGATGTTTGGTTTTTATTGTTTCATTTGCATATTATTTATAAAACACATATTTGTTTCAGTTTTATTGGTTTTTAATAATAAACAATCAAACTAATTATCATAAAAATTAAAGGAGGGAATCACAATGTTGTTTTTACAGGCGGTTAAAAGCGAATACTAATTGTTCACGAGATTATAGTAATAAATAAAATGCTTGTAAAACATATTCTCAGTATTTTCAATGTGGTTCAAAATCATCGTTTTATATATTAACATTTGGCTTTTATTTTTTCGCTTGCATAGTATTTTAAAATTACATATTCGATACAGTTTTAATCAATTAGGATCATTAAGAATATTACTAAATATGATTAAAGGAAGAAAAACAAGGAAAATAACGTCACCATGTTGCTTTTACAAAGTATAAGGTACAGCTATCAAATGTATATGACATTATATTAAGAAAGAAAATGCGTGTTATACAGGTTTTCAGCATTTTTATCACGATTTTAGGTACGCAAAGTGCTTATTGTTCATTTTATAATCAAACATTACAAAAAATCAGTTCGTTGTTGAGCAGTAAAGCTTCATAAAGGCGAATAACTTACAAATATTGTTTATTACGTGACTCTTTCCTTATTCGCATGCGTCGTTTTATTTTGGCTGGTATCGGGCACTTCATTCAGAATAACGTTGTGACAATCTGAGACAACGACTTGGATTCCCATTTATATGCTTCAGGAGGAACGAGAACGAGAAATCGGAGCACAATTAATGCTCAAAAGCATCGCATATATACGCCAATTAGTTTGGAGACGTCTCACAAGTGATTGCCGAAACATTTTAATTATTTTTGCCAGCACTAATGAAGACATGCATGCATCTGGAAAAATTAAGCGTTTTCACATTATTAAAACATGAACATAACCCAATAAAATATTCGTGAATTAAAATACGTAAACTGAGATTGCTACATCCGCTTTTGAAAATGTATAAGGCGTTTAAAAGTCGTTTTCCTCAGCGTCATTTTGAATGGAGCCATTGTATAATAGTTATATGTTCAATGTTTTTAGAAATTTTAAATTATGTAATATTTAATGATTACGTATATATTAATGTTTAAAATGTTATATAATCAGAAAATGGAAATATTGGGCTCAATCATATATTTTTATTCCAGGGGTCTTCATTGACATTAAGATGTATAATCTCTCACACACTTAAGATGTTTTGCTCAGGAATAATCTTTTTGGTTCCTGTGTAGTTATGAGTTTCAGGTATAACGTATTAGTTAGCATTTATATAGATTCAATTGAAAAAGCCACTTGCGATATTAAAAGCAGGCACTTTGTTTCCAGTGTTATGTATTATGCAAGCATGGCAGCAAAGATAATTTGTGGCAAAGTTTCTTGGGATCAAAGCTACTTACAAAATTACTATAGCGAGAAAATCATTCAAGTAGTGTCATTTGTTTCAAGCAATTATTTGGATTAACATGCACGTTTTATTTTTTCAAATTAAACACACACACACACGCGCGCACACATCCCATTAAATTTAAATTGCTGTAAATTCAGAATCAGAAAACATGTAGCAATACCCATGTCTTTATTGCATCGTTAATACTTCAGTTACTGTTTACTGTTACTGTCGTTACTTTTCAGTTACTGTTACTGTCATACTGTTTGTCACGAAAACTCCGTGTGAGTTTTTAAAGTTTACTTGATCTTGTGAGTTATTTAGTGGTAAACAGATCATAGAGATCCTTTGTCTTTATCATCAATTGAGAATTCAAAGCTGAAAAAAAGCAAAAGCACGTGTGTCATAAAATATAATTGTGTTTATTTGTTGACTGTTTTTGAGGTTATAATTAAAATGTTTTGGCTTTCTTTGAAGTTGGATTTTTTAAATCATATTCTCTATCTACGTTATTAGTGATATTTCTTAAACAATATTAGCAGACAAGCAATCATAATCACTATCAAAAATACCACTTTCAGCAGTTATTTCGAGAAAGAAGTATAAGTAACGTTAGGTTCCTGCATCAATTTTAGAGTATTTGCGAGACAAATTAGTAAAACCCACCAAACGCGGTTACTCCATTCAACATTTTTCTTTTGCTTCGTAAATTAAAAAAAAAAGATTTAATGACATAAAATTAAAAATTGCGAATCAAAAAAGTCTTATGTATCGTTAATTGTCCATTTTACTCATACTTTAAAGCGCAGAACTTTCAAGAAACCCTCTGTTTTCTTAAAATTGACTTGATTGCCATCATTCACTTCGTAATAAAAAAGTTGTTTCTTGTAAATGTTTGTGCAACAGAATTTCTTTTAAAATTGTACTCACGTAAGTACGTAGTTATAATTAGTTTTGGAAATTATAGGAAACTTAGTTTCAATACACTGAAAAGTAGAATACCTTAACGAATGGCTACTCTTTACACAAAAACTGAACTTTAGAACACAAAAGTCGATATACAGTAATAAACCAAATATTTGTAACCATCAAGTCTCACGAGGCCTTTTTCAATCCGTTTACATTCTCACTTCGTAATAAAGTAGTTGTTTCTTGTAAATGTATGCGCAGCAGATTTTCTTTCGACATGAAACTAAAATTATTCATTTCTAACCAATTATTCATTCTAATCCAAAATAAACAATACCACAGCTGAAGCATACTACTGTTTAAAAAAAAATGATTTTGTCTATTTTAACTTTTATTCTTGAATGGCAATTTACTGTTTCATAATTAGTCACTCAAACTGCAAGAATACACGTGCTGATAAAGGATCAAGTTTCACTTGATTAAGTAGGAATGCTTGAAAGGTTCGTAACTGAAACGTATCAATTATTCATAAATTCAAAACATAACTTGGTATTTTGAATTGAATACTTCTTTTTCATGTAATTACAGCTGCAAAAATATCACTTTGAAACCTACCACAAATTGATTCGAAGCTCGAAAACATCATACCCAATTTATGCCGCTAATATTCCACGCCTTAAAGTAAAAAAGCCACGTCTGATTTAGATTAACACTCTTAAAAAAGACATGACCTTTTACAGGCAGAGCAGCATAAAGAAGAGGGAGAACCAGAAAATACCACGAAATTGCTGGAAGAATTTTCTTCATTGGCTTATATCCGCCCATTCAAGGAAACTGAATTATCTCTTTCAGGAGGCTTCGAACTCATAAAATGTTTGACGTCTCCCAAATGGCTTACTCTCGATCACGTTCAGTCTCCTTCAATAATAGCATTCGAAATATGGCAATCATCATGGGAAAGGTAATTTTTTTCATCTTTGCTGCTCTCTTTTGGTTTCCGTATTTTATCATATTCAACGGCAAAAATTTTATTGAAAGGATATTCATTCATTATCGGATGCTGTAATATTTTTTACCATCTTCGCTCCTGGTTTTGAATAATTTAAGAGTAAAAGTGTTTTTGATTCGTTTCGTAATCATATGGAAGTTGTATTTCTTATTTTCGTTTTAAAACAAGCCATCTACGATTCTAAATATAGATCATATTAGTTATATTTTCACAGTAATTACTTAATGCAGTTTGTATGAAACTAAATAGTATTCGCGTATTATTGATTTTGAATATAAAAAGCTTGTGAAAACTAAAATTACATGGATTTTATTTTTGGTTTTGTATGCTTCAAGGTCTCTTCTTTGAGGCGTATAAGCGTGTATTCATATACTGTGCATTAAAACAGGTTATTTTATCATATCACTATATATGTAACAAATTGTGGTGTTGAATTTATGGCGTGTTTTTGCATAAGCCTGATACAGTTTACGGGTAATTTATCTCATACAAAAATCTGCTTCCACCGTCCCAGGACGCAACATTTAAGTTAATATTTTTTCCAAAATTATTTGCCTAAATACTTTTGTACTAAATACTGAAACTGACGATTTTATGATTTTATTTAAGCATGTTTCAGAGACTTCAAAGTGACCTAATCCCAAACAACAACGTTTTTTAACCAAGGATTGTTTCCTTGCCACTTCAAATAATAACATATTAGATTCAAAAATATAGGATTCGCCGTCTCTCAAGTCATGCTACATTGTGTAACAACTAATCTATAAGTAATTGCAGAAAACTATTTTGTAGCAACTGAATCATGAATTGAAAAGGAAGAAAATTAATATTTCTGGTATGCTAGCGGTAGAAATCTTGTAAATTAAGGCGGTGCTTAAGAGTGTGCGGACTGTGGGTTTTTTAAATAAATTGGGCACTGATTTAAACAGAAAAGAGTGGAGTGCTTTTGAAGAACATATTATTAATTGAAAGCAAAGCATCCCGAAATCTCGAGATAATCTTTAAACAACAAGATAATCCCATCGGTGTAAACAATTGATGTAAAGAAATGCAGCAACTAATTTGAAACGATTGGTGCATTATGTAGTTACTTTTAAATTTTAAACTTATTTATTCTTACGAGTGTCTTTATTCTAGCAGAGTTACTACACTGGAAGAGAATACCAAACCATTTTAAGGTTTAAATTATTTAAAGTGACTTCTTACATTATAACATCTGTTTATGTACGACTATTTTCATTTCAAGTTGTGCTTGATATTTTAAAAAATAGCAGCTACATTTTTTATATGTCTTGAAACTCAGTTTTGATGACTGGGATGTTTGTGATTAGTTGTAATGCTTCCATAGTAATTTAATCAGGTATAAATAAAATCATTATTGAAGGTTAAAAAAAAGTCTAAAGAAATATAAACTTTGTGCGCAAGTTCATAAAACCAATGGACTTACATCTGTGATTTTGAATGTGTGTTACCTGCGAAAGTTTAACCAAATAATTATGTTTCATTAAAGTCTAGAAAAGTAAGGGAAATAATTAAAAATTTATTGAAATAGCATTGTCCTATGTGTAAAAGGCTACAAAAGTAAATGTCAAATTATTTTGCTTCAGAATTAATGATAAGAATTCCAGATAACATATGGAATGAACAAGTATTACATTTAACTAATGATTGAATCGAATATTTTTTATTTTGAATTCCATTTAGGATTAAAATTGATGAAATTGAACCAGTCACTACGTTTACCACTGATTTTTAACAAATGATTATTTATAAATTGTTATGTGTCTAAGAATAATTATGAGACATTTCAAAGCTAAGGATTTTAAAATTTATTAATTTTATACATTTAATTCACTCAGCTGAGTTTTTTTTTTTTTTTTTGTCTTTCCTTTTGGGGGGGGGGATTTACTGGAATTTGTACAGATTGTAATTTTTTATTTTTTTACTTTTTAAATATTTTTCTCACTTTCAACTTGGATTGGACATGTGCATTTCAAAATTTACTATTCTAGTTCTAATACGTCGCTATTTCATTTGCTTGATAATTTTTCAAAATTTATCTATCAACTGCCTTACTAAGTGTAAAATATATACATTTATATTTATTAAAAAATAATATAAATAAATAGATAAATGTAATTTAAGATAATAAATTATTACCAAACTAATACATGAAAATATTTTTCTTGAAATGTGTACAAGCAGTGTAATAATACAGTCGGATGTCCCTATACAGAACCATTGAGATTTTTTCGTTGATGTATAAAGACCTTAAAACGTCGATGATAATCAGACTTTAAACAATGAAATAATTGCTCTTCTCCTAGTGCGATAAATTTATTTGCCACTTAGCATCAAAATATGAATTATAGCCTACTTAGTGTGCATAAAGTGAACCTTAACCAATGCACTTCTATTCCTACTCACCCAAAAATGATCGATTAAATGATACAGTTTACTATATATACGAGGAAATATATCATCTTGAAGTTTCAATGGAGATATCAGGAAGTCTTTGCAACGGATATGTTAATCATCATGACCAAACTCTAGGAGCTTGTTCAGATAAGAAAATATCCACAGAGCGCTCTATTGAAATAGATAAAATCCACCATACAGGAATAATTCTCTCGCGCCTCCCTCAAAGGATGCTGACGCTTATATCGGATATGAAACCAAATATTGGACTTCTGATCCCAATCTCGGCGGCAAGGTCAAGAGTATTGGCAGTAGCTATCGCAATCTGAAGAAGCTATTTTAGCTCTCCATGATGGGCTTTAAATGCCAGGAAAAATAATCGAATACTTAATTCTGCTTTTCACGTATAAAATGTACCTAAAAGTTTGATTTCACTCTGCACGATACATTAGTTTTTATATTATATAAGAACTAAGAAAAAAAGTAAAGAAGTATGCTTTTATTAAAAATTGATATATGTTTAATATTTACTGATACTGCACAACAGCTGCAGATTATAATTAAAAGAAAATACTGTCTTTCATGACATTTTCAGCCATTCCAGCTAATTTTACAACATTGAAAAAAAAAAAAAAACTAACTGTAGGACCGGTGCTGCTTTAACTGGGAACAGCTATGAATAAAGTTTTTCACTCCTTATTTTACCCGCACAGACAAAAAAAGAAAAAAAAAAAATAAATAAATATAGGGATCATCTAATTGCGTCATTCAATAACACTGAAGAAATCGTGTAGATGCCATTGGCGCTGTTGTTTTTCTATATTGTAATAGTCTATGTAATACTATAAACTATAGGAAGTTTGTAATATTTCAAAATTCAAAAAGGAGGTATTAAAGCGCGAAGAAACTGTATTTTGCTTCGCCACAAATATATTATTACTTTTATTTTTAGTCCATTTCTGATATGACACAAAATTAAACTGAATTCAGTGGTGCAATAGATCTTGGGGACAAAGCCTTTTGTTCTAATCTCAGTGTTGTAGACCATGCTTTATATAGTGCAAGCCAGATGTAAGCTGATCAACCAAACACGAAACCTCCAGTGTTTCGATCCTAAGCATGCCTGATGCTCAAATTATTTGCTCCTTGAAGGAATTAAAGGCTAGATTGCCCGTGCCTAAACTCAGAATCCTACTCAGGTCCGATGCTTAAAAGCACAAAGTGCTACTAATCCAGAGTCCACGTGGTTCTTAGTTACCCTAAATGGCAGTCTAGCTTAAAACTATAGATATAATGCATTTAAATAATAAGTATCATTTCTTAGTTTTGGGTGAGGTACAATAATTTTGGAGTGTTTCCTTCATTTTATACTAAGCAAATATGACTTTTATATTCTGGATCTTCAATAGTGTAACTATTTTATGGCAGAAGAATCTTAATCACACTTACGACAGAAGGTGTTTAATTTTATTATGTTATGCATGGATTCCAAACATCATGTCTTCCAGTTTCAGGAAATATCGGGGATGCAATGAAGATGTATAATCTGATAGTACTTCAAGGTTGGAAATAGATCCTTTAGGAGGTGAATGGAGGTTTGCTTAAGTTCAAGAGCACAAAAGTTTTTACTTCGGGTTTTGAAGCACCAATTACTGAAAATGGCTACTTTCTCTTGTTGTTTTTACCAAAGAAGAACTATTTTTAATGTAGTAATAATTTATTAAATGTAAAAAAAAAAAAAAAAAAACTCTTGAGCTCACAACGCTGAGAAGTTCAAAGACCAAATAAGCACATTCGTTCTCTTACTTTAAAGATGGTAATTTTATTACATTCATTGTACTTAACAGAAAAACTACGAATGCATTTCCCATTTAGAGATGCGAAAATAATTTCAGCACCCTTTGTACTGTCGAACTTCCGCAGATCGTCTTCTTCCACGTAATCGAGCTATTTTAGACCATTAAAGGCTATGTAGTTCTGAATTATTACGATTTGAGTAACACCTACGGCAAGTTTGTGTTAATAGTCGCGTCGAAATTCTATATATGTGTGTGATAATTTAAGCTTACATTGCATTTTACGAATAACGGAATCGTTTACAGAATATGCAATTTGAAAATGTATGATTTAAATGTTCTAGATTTTAATGATTCTTCTCCTTTTTTAATAGAAGAATAGGGATGCGAGTTTTATGACAGTTTAGGATGTAATATTTAACCCCCGAACTTATGATTGAGTGGGGCTTACTAAATCATTAAAAGTGTCCTTAATGAATTGTGAAATGTAATTTGTCATAACTTGCATTGTTTATTTATTTATTTATTTTTTGCAACTGCATTTGCCAGCAGCGACTGTGATTGTATGGTTATTTCGGCTAGCTCTTATCTGTTTTATCGCTAAGTATAGAAATGACCTTTTTTTTGTAAAATGTATCAATAAATAAAAAAAGCGAAACATTCTTTACTTAAAAGAGACTGAAAAAATTCTATCATATTTATGTTTAACCTTCATATTTTTCCACTGAGATATATCTGTAGAAGCGTCCCATTACCGATTAAATGCAGATGAAAATTACAATAAATAAATAAATGAACAAATAAAATCATCTTGCACAGCAGTTTTTTTTACTGGAAATAAAAATAATATTATAATGTCATTTATGATTTCAGAAGCCATTTCTCTTTACAGTCATTTCGCGCTTTTCTATTTCATCTTAAGGACGTCTTTATTTTTAGTTTTTAAAACATCCAAGTTTTTTTTTTTTTTTTTTTGCAAAATATTTATCTTTGTGCATTTGTGCAGAAGTATTATCGAAGAAAATCATCTTGTGTGTAAGAAATGTAAAACGTTTGTCATACATTTCGAAGCTTACACTTTGTCATACTTAAAATATCATGTTCCCATCATGAAATATCATGTTCCCCGGTTTGTTGATATATTTGATTTTTGTGTCTGAAAGCAGTTTTCAATCATGTGTAAAATGCGTAGTATATTTAAAGTAGATATTCTTTTTTGGGACGCAATGATTTTTACGTTAATATACAAAAGCGTACGTAATATGAATATAGACATGTGTGTATGTGTTTCTACCCGTTTTGAGCTACTTCTGTGAAATATTTCATGACTTTTGAGCAAGAGTTTGCCAAGCATAGATGAGTTCCTCTTCCCCTGATACTTTGAAATACCTGGATAGAAGTCCCCTGCTCCCAGTTCCTGTCACACACTGTGCCACAACTGTTTGAAACGAAATTGAGTTGCGAAAGCTAGAAATGTGTTTTGGAAGACATATTACAGCTTTGTTGTCTTTATATAAGCTCATTCTCATTAAAAATATTAGCAGTGCAAAAAGTCCTCCAATAATTAAATCCTGTTTGCCAAGGAAATATAAGCTAAGTAAATATTTCATATGATATTTTTACTAAGATTATAGTTTAGTGTAACTAATCGTTTTACTATTTATTCCTTCTGTAACATACAATTTCAGTTAAAAGTAGTTTTGGTTTAGAAATTGCTTTAAAAAATATATGATCTGACTATTTATTTATTCTAGGTTATCGTAAAATATTAAACACACGCATGTTTTAAACGTTAGTTCTGCATTTAGTTTTTGTATGTGAGAAGGAATTACAATCATATTAATTTCACTTAGCTCTAGCTTTATAACACGTAGTTTAACTTAAAATTAAGAACATTTAATCCCCAAAATTAGCTAAATTTACAATTACAAAAAGGAACAGATTTATAAAAAGTAAGTTAATGCTTTAATGAAAAAACATGTTTCGCTTTTTGGGCCATAAAATAATTAACTTGATTAATTATTTCCTTCATTAAGTTCATGTAATGACAATTCCTACATGTCGTGAATTATTTTCCATTTGTGTAATTTGACTCACATTTAACCTTTATTTCATTTCCACCGATAGAGCAGATGGGTTTTGCTTGTACAAACATTATCCAACAAAATAAACGAAAATAGCGATTTGGAATTTACCCAAGCCAATAACCTACATCATTTTGATGAGAAGGTTTCTATGAGACGCGCTTGCATTGCGGGGCTTAAGTTAATCATTGTAAGATAATCTCCATAAACTTGTTAGGATAGAAAATGTCATTAGAGAAATTGGATTGAAATATGTCGGATTCTGCAGAAATGAATCAACGATGTGAGGAAGATTGCGGAATCTTTATTGGTTGCGCAACCAAATATTGAGCCTGGGCTGCTAATTTTAGTGGTGCGTAATCAGGAATTTCGATAACACATTCCATCATTTGATCTATTGGAAAATGCAATTTCTAATAATTATATAAAATGAATGTCAATGAGGTGTGTGTAACGGTTTTGAGTAATTAGTATTTATAACGGAAGACGACATATAACTGTTAAGGAAAGAGTTAAATACTCTTTCCTTAACAATTATATTATTACAATTATATATTAACAATTATATATTCATTAACAATAATAAATAGGAAAGAATAAATACATAAGGAAAGAGTTAATAACTCATAAATAAAATGAGTTATCTCTAAACACTTACGCGTGGCGGAAATAAGAACCTTTATTTGTTTATCCCTAATGCACTGCAAAAAATGAACGTTGTTTTTACAGTATAATACAGCTAATTTTTCGTAATAAACTGTAAAATTGCTGCTTTTACAGTATTAAACTGTAAAATTGATAATTTTACAGTGATAAACTATAAAACTGCTAATTTTGCGGTTTATTATCGTGCATTTTACAGTTTTAAATTGGAACTTCGGCTGTCAGTATTATAGTGCAGTACTGCTATACAGTATTATACTGTAGACAACTTATTTTTTGCAGTGTGGCTATGATGTTATGATATGTCATATTTAATAAAGAAATTGTCAAATTGATTTGTAAACTTTTCTAGAAAAATGTATACATATCAAACGTTTAATGTGGTGCGAAAAAATAAAGATTGATAGCCTCTTTTGCTAGTTGCCTATTATAAAATTACGTTTTGAACGAAGCTTTTGAACTCATGAACTGCGTTAAGATTTCTTCCTCGGTGACTTAATTCTTGTGGGGGATTTTAAATTCGATGAGCAAATTAAATTGGTAGGTGCCTGGACAATTTGGGTAATTTTAGTTAAATACAAATCTCAATTGACATAAGAAAGAATAGTATGAAGTCGAAACTTGGAATAAGTCTCTTCAAAATAATAACAGTCACTAATGAAACCTTTAGGCCATTAAAAACTACATTGACTTCATACTAAAGTCAAAACAGAAGACTATATCTGAAAGAAAAATCACAGCTCGAAACACACATCATAGAGAGCGGGAGAGAGAGAGAGAGAGAGAGAGAGATAGATTACTTTGCTGACACGACTCAATTGATGCTTCAGTTTTGGTCAATGGGAACATTTGATTAGGGAACTTGGTACCGAAAAACATTAAAAAATCGATTTTCGGATTTTAATTTACTTTTATTGTTAGAATTATTTACTTTTCCAACGGTGTATTACTTTTGTGTCTACGCGAATTGAAAGTTACTAAAATTATTTTTTAAATTTGTGTGGAAATAGTTTAAAGGGATAATGCCATGCCCATCTTCTGTTTCAAATGTAAACATTGTACTGTTCGTAAACTGTTTCCTAATGTAGTCTCTACTTTGTATAATATATTTTTTTTTCTAACTGCAGATGGTTTAGCCACTGCTAAGTTTGAACTGCAACTGTATTCGAAGGATTGTTTACTGTTTTGAGCTTGTTTTCGTAAGTTGATCGCACGTGGTAGATATTTGTTTTAGTTTGTTTTCTGCTTGGCGATCACTCCGCAAAATACTTTTTCGACTGTTTTTATACAGTGAAATTAATATTTTAAATAATTTCTATCTGTTTCCTTTGTAAAATTATGCCTCGGAGCACGGCAAGAGCTTTCAACACGCGAAAAGGCGCACATTATCTGAGAAAAACAAACAGTGAAGACGCTGATATTCATACTTCAAATGAAGAATCTTCATGCAAAACTAAATGTTCCAGTGAAAAGAAATTAAAAGATTTAAATGAAAGCTATGCAAACGCTGATGATTGTTCTGCGGATAATGAGGTAAACGGGGATGAGGTACTGATCTCAGAATTTAGCTGAGTTTTTTCAGGAACATGTTCGATGTAAAAACTGTAATGCTGGACTTTAAATGTCAGTTAAAATCAACACAGGGTTGGCCCTAAACATAATCTTAAACTGTGCTAAATGTAATTATGTGTGCAAATTCTTCAAACTTCAAACATCAATATAGTCTTCCTGTGGCTGTTGTCGTAGAAATGAGACCCGCTTTTAGAGCCCTAACTCATCTCGATCTTTTAGAAAAAATGCCTGCATGGGAAGACCCAAAACCAAATGAGAGTATAAATAATGTCATTTGGTCTAATGTACCCAAATCTAAATTTATGCAACTGAAAACCCTTTCCTTCGGAACACATGATGCATGTTTCAATATAGGTAACGTAGCAAAATTAAAGGTGTTGCAAGAGCTAGACATTGAACTGGATTTTTTTTTTTTTTTTTGAAATGCGTAATGAAGCGATTTGACGAGGAGCGTCTGACCAGAGCGAAGTATACTTTTTTGCAGCAAACATAGGAGAAAATCGTAGAAAGAAGATTTAAAAGAGAGAAGTGGAAGAACAGCAGAATGGTTCCAAAAAACCAGCATACCAGTCTAGTATGTACTAATGAGAATGAGGTAAGCTTTTTTTGAAATCCAGTTTTCTATAAGATTAGTTCAAAGTTTAAAGTACCTTTGCGGTTGTATTGAAGAGTCAATGTAATATATTTATTTTTATAGAATCTGGAGTAGTACTGAATGATTTAAGGCTAGTAATATTGTAAAACCACAGCTTTTCGAGATGTTATGCACTCAAATTAATTTATTCGAAAATCGGAGCAAGAATACAATTTACTTGCCTATAACAAATATAAAAAAGAAAAAGAAAATTTAATAATTAAAACAGCAAAGACAATCTATTAGCAGCATAATATAGTAAAAAAATACATTTCAGGCTAGCATTTATTTTGCAAGTAGTATTTTTATCTTAAAATGCATTTTTCTGGGAATGTCTGTATCAAAAGTGCGATGTACCTTTTCTGAAAAATTGTTGCTTTTTTTCTGAAATATTGTACCCATCCAAAAGATTAATCTAAAGTCAAGAGTGTTTTAGATTAATGTGAAAGTATTTTTTAATGTCTGCAAAGCTAAAGATATTTTCCGATATTTTCGTGACTTTGGTAGAGACATTTTCATTGCATTATCTTTCTTGTTGGGAAATATAGTTTTTCCAAAAGTTTAACCTCTGATTGATGCCACATACGTTTTATAAGTGTGTTATAAGTTTCAATGTGATACTTAAAGTATTTTTTGTAAAAAGGTACATCGAGCAACTGCAAATTTAGTGTAATTTGCGTAAATGAACACAATGTAAATTATTTTTTAAATAATATTAGATTGAATTTTTCATGAAAACTTAACCTTAAAATAATTCTACACTTACTTTTAAGTTGTGTAAAAAATTTTAGGGAGAATGGACCAGTAGTTTTTTAGAATAGGTAAATTGAAGTGGTTTTAGAGTAACGGCCTGTGCTATTGGATATGAATTTCCCTCAAGAGATGGTTTCGGTGGGATACGAAATTTTTAAAATAGGATTAACAAAAAAAAAAAAAGATACAAGTTGAAACCGATAGTTTTTTTTTTTTTTTTTTTTGTTAAGTTCAGTTCATTTGCTAATTGTGTCATTTTTGGAAAGAAATTAGCTCCATATTTTGTACCATTCTGCAAATGAATTACTTTTTGTTTGGTAAATAATAATGTGAAGCGTGATATTTGAATGCAAGAAGTCCAAAATTTAAAACCGTTCATTTTTACGAGATGCATTACTAATATAGAGGGGTTGCAGTAGAGTGGTACAGAGAATGGGTATTAGGGTGGGTCGAAAAAAGCTTTTTTTTTTTCTGATCAATTTCTAATAGCACGGAAAACTTGCCCATGGGCATCCTAATAACGGGAAAAATAATAAAAAAAATAATTAATTACTTTTGTAATCGCGCAAGAGCTCTTAAGTTTAGAAAAAAAGAGAAATTTCTGTAATTTTTAAAAATGAATATTTTTTTCAAAAATTTTTTTTTTTAATTTCTAATAGTGCGGAAAACTTGCGAATGGGTATTATAATAACGGGAAAAATAATAATATTTAGTTACTTTTGTAAAAGCGCAAGAGCTCTAAAGTTTAGAAAAAAAGAGAAAAATCTGTAATTTTTAGAGATGATTTTTTTTTTAAATATTTTTTTTTATTTCTAATAGTGCGGAAAACTTGTGCCAGGGCTTCCTAATAACAGCAAAAATAATTTTAAAAATAATTAATTATTTTTGAAACCACGCAGAAGGTCTAAAATTTCGAAAAAAAAGAGAGAAATCTGTAATTTTTAAAAATATATAATTATTTAAAAAAATATTTTTTTATATTTAATAGTATAAAAACTACTTTTGTAGTTATAGAAATTGGTTTAAAAAAACTTGGGGTACATTGCCGTTCGTTTGAATTTGCACAAAAACCCTAAAAATCCTTTTTTTTTTTGGAAAAAATCACATATCGCAGCTTATTGCACATTTTAGCATATTTTTTACAGATTCTAAAATAATACTAAATCAAGTCCCACCCACATCCTACCCAATCAACCAACCATTTTGGGTGTGCTTACTTACACCCTTTGAATTCTGACTTAAAATCAAATTTTTGCATTAAAGATCTTGATTTTAAGGTTGTCTTAATAAAACCCTCTCGGTTTTCAGTCCCGTAAACTTTAGCAGCAGCCTCTGTAACTAGTTTTACACACCTCTCCAGTCTCCACTGACTGAGTGTGGCAGGGAAATTTCAAGTAATCAAATTCTGGAAGGGTTTTTTCTTTCAATAGGGTTGAAATATTTTCTGTAGACATATTTGACAGAAGGGGTGGAGGTGTCAGCTTACAATTTGTCCAATCAATTAGTTCAGGATAGTCAGTGGCTTCAAAGTTAATTGAAGAAAGCTTGAAAGCTATAATGTGGCCCACTACTGACGGCTCATTTCTGGCTTTCAGTATCTTCCTGTAGCCTAACTTTCTAATGTGCTATCTGTTATCCATTATCATCGCCAGCAGGAGAATCTCTAGATGGCAGAAGAAAGAGTTTCTCTGAATGACTGGATCGATTTTTTTTTATGTTGTCCGGAAAATGTCTGGTTATTTGAATGATCTTTAATACGTGCTTCGGACCATCTTTCACAGTGTTGTGCACTTTAATATTGAACCAAACAGGAGCGTAGGTCTTTACAATGTAATTTGCAAGGGTCTTCATTTCGCTTGTCGGACTTATTTGGGAAACATAAAGTCTTAACACCCGGTTTGCACAAGTTAACCATCTGGAATGGCTGAGGGGTCCAGGATTTTTAGCTGCTAATTCTGGATCACAGCTTCCTGTGCTGACTGCTTGAACAATGTCTAAAAGATATTTCTAATCTTTACTGAGGTCAGTTTTATTTATTGTGATGGTAATACATTCATGCATAGAAAGTTTTTCTCTTTTTTCTTCTCTTTTAGCCAGTTTAACTGTCTCTTTTCTATCCAACGTTTTTCCCGTTATTAGGATGCCCATGCGCAAGTTTTCCGCACTATTAGAAATTTAAAAAAGTATTTAAAAAAAATCATCTTTAAAAATGACAGATTTCCTCTTTTTTTTTCTAAACTTTAGAGCTCTTGTGTGATTACAAAAGTAAATAATTATTTTTTTAATTATTTTTCCCGTTATTAGGATGCCCATGAGCAAGTTTTTCGTGCTATTATAAATTTAAAAAAGTATTTTTTGGAAAAAATATTCATCTTTAAAAATGACAGATTTTTCTCTTTTTTTCTAAATTTTAGAGCTCTTGCGCGATTACAAAAGTAATTAATTATTTTTTTTTATTATTTTTCCCGTTATTAGGATACCCATGTTCAAGTTTTCCGTGCTATTAGAAATTGATCAGAAAAAAAAAAGTTTTTTTCGACCCACCCTAATGGGTACATAAACAATGCCACTTTTCATTCTGTTTAAATTAGGTTTTTTGATGATTTCACATTTTTAAAGAACTTCCTACCGTATGCAATGGATTGCGTTATTTAGGTGGTAGAATATTTAACATTTTATTAACACTTGTAACAATTTTTGATAGACTAATTTAATTATTGGCCTGATGTTTTACATTAGATTGTAACCGTTGAGCAGTGATGCAAGAAATTTTGAAAACACGCTGAAATAACCCCGTTTATAAAGTGTTGTGCATTATTTATCTGAGGTTAGTAATATTTTGAATTGAGTAACATTTTAAGGCATTGAAACTATGATGTATGAGAAATTGTCTACTTTTACGAAATGTGTCTATAGCACACGGCAGAAAAAAATAAAATCTCAATCATCCCTAATTCAGAGTTTCTGGCAGTTTAACTTTATGCTCTTGTACAGCGGATGAGTTCGCAAGTAGCGTTCATAAGTTCGCAAAGCAGATTAAGGTATTCAAAAATCTTTTTTTTTCCCATTTTTTTTTTATCTTTATGATGATTTTTAAAAAAACTATTTGAATTCAAAATCTTAATACCAAATGTTCAGTTTTTACACAACAGGAACTAATAGCTTTTTTTTTTATTTGCTCTCAACAACATATTTGAGACACTAACCGAAACAGAGATAAAAAGAGCGTAAGTAATTAAACTATTTTTGTTGTTTTTAATATTTTACTTTTTCAGGCAAAATCGATGTGTGCAACCAGCACTTAGTAGCCTTATGTAACAATGAAAGTTAATCAGTTTTACTTCTAGGATCATAGAGAAAGTTTAACTAAAACCTCAAAGCTATCCGAACTCAGCAACTATTTAGTGTTTATAACATTTTGCGCATACCAATAATAAAAATCTTAATAATAATAAATAATTCCGATAACAGCAATAACTAATAAACTATTAGTAATAAAATTGGGTGTTTTTGAAAAAATATATGTAATGTACTCTTCTGCTTAGCTGCGGTAATTAATTTTATTCAAGGAAATTTCGGGTGCGGTTTAGTTTTATAAGAATTTCGTAACCATATAACCCCACAGAAGAAAAATGTATTACATTAAAGCCATAAAGTCTTCCCATAGTATTGGAAAGTTCTAAAAACCTTAAAAAAAGTATCTGATTTTTTGTTTCCGTCTTCTTTTGGCTAATATCTGCTCGCTCAAAGACATCGAATTATCTCTTTCGGTCGCTTCAGGATCATAAAATGTTTGATGTCTCCCAAATGGCTAACATTCGATCACGTTTAGCTGTTCCAATAATAGCATCAGGGAAGCGGCAGTTATCGAGGAGCAGGTACTTTTCTTCATTATGCTCCAATTTGCTCTCCTTTCTATCATCTTGCATTGTACAATGCCTGTGTCCGGACTACGACTTTTACGCTTGATCATTTATTTACGACTTACAATCTTTTATCTCTTAAGGTAATTTTTATTCACGACAGTTTGATTTTTTTAAATGCACATTATGCATTATTATCAAATGTTTATTGTTAAAAGGCATTAAGATACATGTGTTTCTTAACGATTTAACTAAATCATACTCAATTCATTTTGCTCTCTTTTTAACAAAGTATTTAGGCATTTCTGTACGGTTTTACATAGTAGTTCCAAAAGCGTGACTAATTAGACAGCATTTTTTCAAATACGTTTAAAGTAAAACACAATAATGTAAAAGATGGAGGGGGAATAGGAATGGCGAAAAATAGATGAAAGCGATGCTCGTTTAAATGAAATGGATGCATTTTCTACCTTTGGTTAATCATCGACAAAAACCAGTCTTCTCTTTTTTTAATTCTGAAAGACTGCGGATAATCAAAATTTATGTGCAACCTCTTTTATACAGGATGGTAAACAAATAGATCAGACAGCGTTCCCTTGCTATTTCTAAATTTTGTTGTAACGTGCAATATATCTGGTATACTTAAATTGAAACGATAAAAAAATATGGTTAAATGTAGATCCAATAAGTATTTCTAGAAAACTTATTTATTTACTTCAATTTTACTGGAAATCTTGCAAAATAATTTGCAAGCGGCAACCAGTTTTGGTAAATAAGTAATTTGTCTTAATGGCACAAAATATAAATCGCTGTTGGTTTCTCTAAAGAACTATCCGCATAACATGAACATTATATTTATATGGTATTATGCAGAACAGTTTTATAAAAAAGGGGAATTCACGCCGTATTCTTTCTACGTTTTATATGCATATGCCCCATATTTTGTGTTCACACATCGTGTCGACTATAATAAATGTATTATGAAATAGTTTAGAGTGCAAGACAACAAAGAACAGGTATGGCTGCTGTAAGAAACATCCATGGTGCTATAAGAAAAAGTATGGTGGTTTTGTTCTGGATGGTTTTCTTGTTACGGCTGACTTCATAAAAAAGGAAAAAAAAAAAAGAACTTATCGTTTACAAAAACTGAACATCTATTTCTCTAGGGATATGTTTTTCTTTGCATATTTGCATTTTTTCTATATCCAAATTGTGTTTTTTTTTTTTTTTAAATTTGGAAAAGAAAATGTAATTTTATTCAGAGTAATTATAAAAGTATAAACTACGAAATGAAAATTTCTCAACCTTGCATCATATTTATATTTTTTCCCTTTTAACAACCTTCAATATACAAGGAATTTTTCTATTCGGAGATTAAAATATAAATTATGTTTTCATCTCTTTCCTTATACCTACTTTCTCAGGGGATTAATATCAAGTAAGCATTAATAAATACTGGAAACTAGTTAGAGCTAAACTGTAGTATAACTTAATTAAGAGTTTTTATTCGAAACCAAATTATACCTATATTCCTTTTTTTTTTTTTTTGCTTCTTTTTGACGTGCTACAGTGTATGAAATTCAAAATGCAATTAAAAAACAAATTACTGAAATATATAAAAGTATTTCATTTAAATTGATGTTTACTGAAATCTTTCGAAACGTTATTATAAAAGCAAAATGAATATCTATACCGCATTTTTCCTTCTTGGAGTAAATTTTAAGAGAGTAAATGATATTTATGTCGAAATAAATAACTGTTATATTTTATTTTGAAACGGCAAAATATGTTTACAACCTTAATAGTGATAATTATCGTAGTATAATTACGACAAAAAAAGAAAAAACAAAGGAACACTAAAAGTGGAACTGAATATTTTGTTGGTCCGAATTTTACGAATATAAGGTGTGTTGGTGAGGCATTGTTTTTTTTTTATTTTAAAAACATTAAGATACATATTCAAAAAGAAAAGAAAGCTGTAAAAATAGTAAACGCAAATTTTAATGGGGAGAACATACAAAAGGGTCTAAAGGTAAACTATTTTCTTCAAGTATCTCAATTTTATATTATTCTTTCATCCCTCCCACATAATTTGTAATTAAGAGCTGTTTATTTTATGATTGTTGATGTAAAACTACAACATGTAACTGGTTTGAATCAGCACAAAAAGTTTACATTCACTTGTAAGTCGTTTACATCCATATACTCGGACTGTACTCTACTGTTTGAAAAATATATTTTTAGCGAACTCAGAAGTGATAACTAGCACCAAATGGTCTAACAAGCAATTTTTATTAGCATTAGTGTCATCTGAATGTCAGTTTTAATTGCTTAAGAATTGGTGCAGGAGAGAAATTATGAATATTGAACATTTATTCAGCTAGTTTCTTGTAGAGAAAGTAAGTAGCATTTTGCAGTCGTCAATTTTAGTGTATCAAAATTAAATACAATGCTTAAAAAGTTAGCGAAGATGATTGTATTTAATATGCACATATCAATGTCAATAACAAAAATACATTATTGTAGTTTGTATTGGAAAATCAAATTTTTCTCGATTAATCTTTTGACTAACAGTGACCAGTTCTTGTTGAATCTCCGTCAATAAATATACTTATTGGCATATAATGTCTCATAAAGTCTTAGCTAGCTCTTGTAGGTTTAATAATGCTATTTCGGAGC